>BFEA01001109.1:47756-73290 GCA_003427395.1 Chara braunii
GAGAGAGAGAGAGAGAGAGAGAGAGAGAGAGAGAGAGAGAGAGAGAGAGAGAGAGAGAGAGAGTGCTATGATGCCTGTCTGTGTGTGTGTGTGTGTCCGGGAGAGAGAGGCGGTGTGCATTGCGTTTGCGGGGAGACGGTAGTTTTCCATTTTTCAGCTTGAGGGTTGGTCACTAGGGTGCTATGATGCCTGTCTCTGTGTGTGTGTGTGTGTGTGTGTGTGTGTGTGTGTGTGTGTGTGTGAGAGAGAGAGAGAGAGAGAGAGAGAGAGAGAGAGAGGGGATTCAGCCGCCGAATTATCCTGATTCCTTGCATCTCGCCTCAAATGTGACCAGGTTCGGGCATTAGAGAGAGAGAGCCGCCGAATTATCCTGATTCCTTGCATCTCGCCTCAAATGTGACCAGGTTCGGGCATTAGAGAGAGTTAGCCGCCGAATTATCCTGATTCCTTGCATCTCGCCTCAAATGTGACCAGGTTCGGGCATTAGAGAGAGAGAGCTCAGAACAATAATGACGACCCAGCCGATGGGTTGTACTGTCGTGAGCTTTTGTTAACGGCACCCGCTTAACATCACGGTTAACATCTTATGTGGTTCCCGCTTCACATCACGGTTAACATCTTATGTGGCTTAGATTGAGCTTCATTTAACCTCCGGCTGTGTCTGTGACTCTGTGTTGTCTTCTTGGCCGACTACGTTGCCTATCTGTTTTTGTCGTCATCGTTGTTGTTGTTGTTGTTGTTGTTGTTGTTGTGGTTGTGACTCATGAGGCAACGCTGAATCAACGGCGCTGGATTGCTATGTGGCTGACAGACAGTTTGCCACGCTTCACTATCGACATGTATAAAAAACGTAAGAATATGGCAATGAATCTATATTTTCTAGCGGAAGGTTCTTTCTCAATTTGCGCATTTGGTCAGTGGTGGGCCCAGGCTCATTCATTTTATATGGTAATTGGACTGACTGATGATGTCACTCACTGGTTACCTCGGCTGTTGTGTACCTGCTGTGAGGCTCATTCATTTTATATGGTAATTGGACTGACTGATGATGTCACTCACTGGTTACCTCGGCTGTTGTGTACCTGCTGTGGCCTTTTCGGCAGCTGACGGTGGCTTCAGTGGAAGGAAGGTGGCGCTTTGCAGAGTTGCTTGCTCGCTCCCCGCTATTAATTAGGCGAGAAATCAGTCGACGCGGTCAAATATGGCGGAACCTAAGCCCTGGGTTGACATGCCAGGCCTCCGCCGTTTGAGCTGGAGGAAGATGGGCGCCATTGGCGGGGCTTTGGCCGTAGCGGGAGCTGTGCTTGGGGGCCTGCTTCTTCTCGGCCTGCCCGTGCTCCTCATTGGCGGCTTATTGCTTCTCGTGACGTCTCCTTGCACATGCGCCGTAGGCTGCTGCACCGCCCCGCTCTGGATCCCACTGCTTCTTTTCGTCGGTATCCCGGCGCTCATCTTCTTCGTCACCACGGGCGGCATCATGCTGCTCCTCACAGGTAAGCAAGCCACGACGCCTTTCGGCTCAGCTCAATTTTTGCTTAGTGTGAGTTTCAAAAATAGCGCGTCGCGGCAGTTTCCCAGCAAACGGGGGCTATTCCTGCAATTTCCCCTTCTGCTAATCACGACGTTTCTGCTGCGAACCTCCGAAAACGGGGGCTATTCCTGCAATTACCGCTTTTGCTAATTTCACCATTCCTTTCCGTTTACGTTTTCTGGTTCAAGGTATCGTTAAGTCCCACTAACAGGGTTGAGTACTCAGAACTTGAATCTGAACGTGTTCGTGGAGATGGTGCGGTGGAGGAAACCGAACGCCATTTCTGCACATTTCGTCAAACACGCCCAGATTCTGGCATTGAAGAAACGCAACGCTCCTGGTGTGACTTGGTCCCTGGAAGTATAGGCTTAGGAAGTTATAGAGTAGTGGTAGGAAGATAGTGAAAGGTGAAATTGAGGGTCGCACATAGCCTTGGAAGAGAAAAAAACAACTCGGAGCTGAGCTTCAAAAGGCAATTTTTTTTAATTTTTTTTTTTACACAAATATATAGAGAAGCTCTTATCATTCCAGAAAGACAAGAACAGGGGCCCGGGAATAAACCCCACAAATCAACCCGGTACATGGGAGTACGTGCTCGGGCCATTGCCCAGCTATAGGCTTCAGAGTTCGTCAGGGAGCATTACCCCAGTTCGCTTTGGTAGAACATGCTCACGAAAAAATACTGAAAAAAAAAAAAAAAAACACGAATTCGTGAGCAGGGAAAAAGGAGTACTTGCCATCGTATGCTCCAGGTCAGACAAGGCTGCCTCGGGCATTCATTCCATATAGAAAAAAGGGTTAACTTCGGCGCAGTCACGAAAACAGTTTGTAATTGCAATTCAGGCAATCCCGCGAATACAACACCCACCCCACGCGACCCCACCCGACCAGAAACGTAGGTCATATACATTCAGCATTACCGGCACTTTTGCCTCAAGTGCGATTATTACGAAGTCAAACCCTCACTGCGCCGTAGTTTTCTCTAGAAAAGAAAGGTAATGCCCAGTCCCGCGCGGGGAGAGCTTCCATGCCGCTACTAAACTAAAACTACCTACTAAGGGCCCTACCAAAACAGGAGGCCTAAAGGCAAAGAAAGTAAAAGATGGAGGGGTATACAGACCAAAGATGCAGGGGTATACAGACCATGTAGATGGGTTTTTTTTTTTTTTTGGTGGTTGGGCTATTTCTCGATGTGTCCCTTGTGCGGAGTGACAGAGCTTGATTCCTGATAGACGTTGCGACGGGTTGTGCTACGGAGCAGATACAAAGCCGCTCTATGCCGACGAATTACGGAGCCTACACAAAGCCGCGCGTTCCCCACGAGTAGAAAAAAGAAAGCCTGATCTTGAGCAATATAAGGAACTATGTTTAGTAAAAAAAAAAAAAAGAAAGAAAGAGAACCAAACAAAGGCGCGCCATTACGTCAGCTTGTTTGCCGTGTTGAGTGGATGAGCTATGGTGGGACGTCCCTCGTGTGCGGGGTTTGTCAGACGGCCCTCAACGCCTGAATCTGGACGTGCTTTTGGAGACGTGCAGCTCAGGAAACTCGACACCATTTCTGCACAGCTCGGCGTAAGCGTCCAGATTCAGGCGTTGAGGTAGCTCAACGCTGCTAGTGGGACTTGGCCCCCGGCTGGGTTTGTTAGACGCCTGCAGCCGGGCGGGTTTATGACACAGCCAACGGCTGCGGAACGTAGGTGCTAACGGTAGCCAACGGCTGTGGAACGGAGCTTCCAACGGCAGAGTGACAGTGTCGAATGGTTGCGTCACGGAGTCGAACGGTTGATTCTCCCGCAGAATTGCGTCTGATCAGCTACCGTCTTGCCCCGAACGCAACGCACCCTCATTTTGGCTGTATCTGACCGGAAATATAGCTTGTATACATTCATTTTTAGGGTGGGTTATGTTCGGGGGAAGACGGTAGTGCGGCGGGGAGAGTCGTTGAGGTGGGAAGACTGTAATCCCGAGTGGTGCGATGGCCCGATCTCATGACGGGGCTCAAATGTATCAGGGTGTGCGGTCTACTCCTGTTCATTGTGTTTTCTCCTTCCTGTCCGTTTCTGACGTTTATTTTCCTTTGCGCTGTGCTTGCCTATCTGAGGGTATTGAGATTGACCCGATGCAATGTATGCTTCGGAAGTGAGTGAGTGGGACCACACATACGATGTACTTTACATTATATGGTGAGGAGGAGATTGTGGCAGAGTAAATGAACGTTTCCTGATTTTGTGCGTTTCCTGATTACGTGCGTTTTGGATTGTGTTGTCGCCAACGTTTGTTTTGCTTTGCGCTGTGCTTGCGCATCTGAGGGTATCGAGATTGACCCGATGCAGTGAATGCTTCGAAAGTGAGGGAGCAAGACCATACAAACGTTGAAAATTATATGGTGAGGAGGAGATTTTGGCTGAGTAAATGAACGTTTCCTGATTTTGTGCGGGTCGCTAAAAACAACGATGTACTTACGTGCCTTTTGGATTGTGTTGTCGTCAACGTGCGCATGTTGTTTCGTGCTCCCCAGTGTTGGGTGGCTTGACAGGTGCGGCGGGGTGGTGGATCTACCGTTACAAACGGGGTCCGATGCCCCCGGGCGGCGATGCGATGCAGAGAGTTCTCGATCGTTTGAGAGGACGATCCAGGGAAGTGACGGCGAAGGTCTCGAAGGTTGGGGAGCAAGCAGCGTCTGCTGCAGCATGAAGCCATCGCCGTGTAATCGGACTGGGTAAAAATAAGCGATCTAAGAAGAAAACTCTTTGAGTCCGTAAGCAGAAACCGTTCGTCTCGTCGGTCAGGATTGGTTGATTGATTGATTCGTCGATTGAAGAGCAGATGCGCGATTGGGAACCTCGCTGAGCCTCGCAGGTTGGTCGAGTGAAGATCTGTTGTTGGCTTCGACTCAGATCGACACACATGGCCGTGAGGACAAGACGATGTGATCTGGAGGTGGGTTATTGAAGATCTGACATCCACTCGGACGATGTGGTCTGGAGGTGGGTTATTGAAGATCTGTCTGTTGACATCCACTCGGATCGTTGTTGGTTGTGTATGGATGGATGGGTTTACGATCGGCGAAACCCACCGAGGGTTTCCTGAGGACGTGCGATACGGCTGAGGGGACAGCACGATGGGATCTGCAAATGGGTCTTTTCTAGTGCACTAGCGAGGCGGTCTAGGCACTAGTATGAGTACTTTTTTGATAATGGAATAGATAAAAGTACGTTGCAGGAGGAGGAAGTGATGATGACAAATTAGTTGTGGCAAGGCGTGGTGAAGCTAGTCCAGCCGTCCTTGTGAGAGGGGGGGGTGGGTGTGATGTAATTGTTTGGAAGCCAAAACACTCCTAGCCAGCTGTGGAACTGGGAACTTGGGGGACCTAAGGTCCCAAGGGTTGTTGCTAGTACCCCAGGGGGTGTGGGATCTTAAGAGCGTTGTGTTTTGAGGAAGGGGGGAACCCGTACAGGCGTCCCCAGTCAGGAGGCAAGACCTCGCTCGTGCGCTCCGCGGAGAGCTGTCCAGGCCATTGGGGTTTTAGTCCTGTAGACTACGTCGAAATTTAGTGGTACTTACCCCCTATAGAATGTCGAAATTTAGGGGTACTACCCCTATAGAACGTCGAAATTTAGGGTTACTTAGCCCTATAGAAGGTCGAGATTCAGGGTACGAGTCGAGATTAAGGGGTTTTAGTTGTACAGAACGTCGAGATTCGAGGAATGGGTGGAAGAGAGTTTGTCCACGTCAGAGTCTAATGCCTAAAAATAGGAGTTTCTTAGGAACCATCGAGAATAAATTATAGATAGATTTCAGCAAAAGAAAATGATAGATAGATTTTTGTCTGTAGGAAGAAAATGGGGATCCATAGCGTTGCGGAGAACTTCACCTAGTTACGGCATCGAGTATCCCCTTTGGCGGCAGAGGACGAATGTGAAACCCTATTGGGCCTATTCAGTCAAGTTAATAAAAAATTGTCTAGCTATGAGTAAAATGGGTGAAAATTGTGTTGAGTCGAACAGGCGTAGTGTATGCCAGCTCACAGGCGTAGTGTGTGCTAGCTCATATTGAGGAGGAAGGAGGAGGAAATTTGTTTCGTTCAAAAAAAAAAGAAAAAAAGTGTGTTCGAGCGTTGATAGGAGGGTGACGGACAGCGTTATATACTACACGGTCTCGTTGAATGCCCTGCAGAAAGAGGATGGCGGACATGATCTATTGTTGTGCTATTCTTTTTTTTTTTTTTTTTTTTCCGAAGGGCGACGGCCTTGAGATATTATCATTGAGCTGACTGGCCCCAAACAATTCAGAAAAACTCGGTTTTACTCGTCAAGTTCCATCATTTGGATGGGTTCGAACGCGGGTCTGAATTTTGACAGTTCAATGGTGTACCCACTGAGCTAGGTAGGCTCTTGGGTTGTCGTGCTATTGTTTTGTTCGAAGAGCAGAAAAAATGTACGGTTCACATCGTCCCGGCTTGGGAAAAAGAAATTGAAAAAAAATTCGTCTTGCGGCGTTTCGCCCCCGAGGGCCTCGCTGCACTACTCTCGACATGCACGAAAGACAGAAATCATGGCGGTGTATCTTTCCATATTCTAGAGGAAGATTCACTCTCGTTTTGCACATTTCGAGAGTAATGCAGCGAGGCCTCTAACCGGGCAGTTCTGTTTGTGACGATATATATATATATGACGATATATGTCATATATATATATATATTTGACGATATATATATCGTCACAAACAGAACTGCCCGGTAAACCGTAGGCAAAGAGAGAGAAGAGGACAACAAACGAGGGGCTGTGACAAACTGTTTCGTCGGACTTTCACCGACTCATCAGGAGGCTGAACCCTCAACAGTCTGCAGAATGCCCTCACTGATTACACTGTAAATGATAATCTACCTTAACCAAAATCGAAGTAGATATAGATGAGTTGGTGAGACTCCGACGAAACAGGTTTGTCCTCTTTTACCGGGCAGTTCTGTTTGTGACGATATACATATATATCGTCAAATAGATATATATATATATATATATTTGACGATATATATATATATATATATATATATATCGTCATATGTATAATCTGTTTGTGACGATATATATATAAACACATTCCTTTTTTTTTTTTTTCTAAAGGCTAATTCTTTAAGCCCAACCAGCTCAATTACCTGTCAAATCTGGACAGGACGGCCTTTCAGGCCTTTTTTTATTGTCATTATAGTATTACGGGGAACCCCGTAGCAGCCACATCCGTGCTCAAACCTCCAACGAGGGAACAAATCGAAAGGGGAAACGAAAAGTCCAATTTCTTCTTGAAAGCCGGAAACCAAAATCGTTCGACTAAAAATGAACCCCGAAATCTTTCCAACTACATCCACTGGACATGAATCTGCCACCTCTCTCTCTCTCTCTCTCTCTCTCTCAGCCGAAACCAAAATCGTTCGATTATAAATGAACCCCGAAATCTTTTCAACTAGATCCACCGGACACGAACTTTTCACCCCTCTCTCTCTCTCTCTCTCTCTCTCTCTCTCTCTCTCTCTCTCACTCTCTCTAGTACACACATCTATCTACCTATCTATCTATCTATTTATCTCTAGGCTGCCACCTTACTCTGGGCGGAGTTGATGATATCAATGAACTCGGGCTTGAGCGCGGCACCGCCAACGAGGAAGCCATCGACGTTAGGCTTCTTGGCCAACTCCTTGCAGTTGCCTGCCGTCACAGATCCTCCGTACAGAATGCGCGTTGCCTCCGCGACTTCCGCGCTGACGTTCTCCGCCAGCCAGTTCCGCAGTCCCACGTGGACCTCCTCCGCCTGCTCAGGCGTCGCCACCTTGCCCGTGCCGATCGCCCACACGGGCTCGTACGCAACGACCACGTCGCTCCAGTTCTCTCCGATGGCCTCCTTGATGGCGTTCAACTGCTCCGCGCACACCTTGATTGTCTCGCCGGCCTCTCTCTCCCCCAGCGTCTCTCCGATACACGCGATCACCTTCAACCCCTTGCTGAGCGCATACGCGCACTTCTGCCCAACGAAGGCATGGCTTTCCTTCATTATATGTCGCCTCTCCGAGTGTCCAAGGATGACGTAGGGAATGGCGAGGTCGAGCAATTGCTCGGCGCTGACCTCGCCCGTGTACGCCCCGCCCTTTTTCACCCAGCAGTTCTGAGCGGACACCTGGATCTCCTTCCTCAGCTGATCCTTAACCAGCGGGAGGTGGATGAAGGGAGGAGCAACCACCACCTCCACGATGTCAGTCGACACAATCGCGCCCGCATTCAACGTATCCACCAGCTTCGAAACACTCTCCACGGTTCCATTGCACTTCCAGTTGCCGCCAACGAAAAACTTGCGCGTCATTTTCTTCGTGTTGATTGTCGCTTGCGCCGAATCGCGGTCGCGCAGTGGCGGGCTGTAGCGATGGCGGCGAGCCCCCGAGAGCGCGAGCACGACGACTGCTTCGGATATGGCGGGGAGAGGAGGGGAAGACGATAGGAGAAAGGCGGCGATGTGAAGACGAGGGTGAATCTCTGAAGAATATAGTCTTTTCTACTCCGCTACAGCAGGTGGGTTCGCGCGCAGAACACTAAGGAATCCATTTTGTTGTCATGATAATGGATCGCTCAGACTGAGGGCCTCGCCACACCACTACGTTAATTTTTTTTGTTTTTTTTCGTTTTTTTTCGTTTTTTTTGTTGTTTTTTTTTTGAAAGAAAAGCCGGCACCGGCGGGTCCAGCGTTCTCGAAATGTGACAACGACAAAAATGTGGCGGGTGCATCTGGCCATGTTCTAGCGGGAAGTTCACATTCTCATTTTGCACATTTCGAGAGTGATGTGGTGATGCCCTTTGCTCAGGCCTTTCTTACGCCCCTACCAGTAGTAGGCCTGTTGCCGATGGACCTGGCTCTAATTACGGGCTTGCGTGGGTGCATCTGGCCTTAATTACGAGCACAGCTGGAGGGGGAAAATCCTACTAATGGGAGTATGCCGTCAGGAAAGAGCTGCGAAAAACAATAATTTCAAAAATAACAGGGTCAAAAGAAAAAAAAAAAAAGAGTTTGGTGTACGGCTGCTGGGAATGTGTGAAAAGGACAAAAATGGCAACTGAGTGTATCTCTCTGCTTTTGTACGTCGAAGTACACACTCGGAATTGAACACATTTGTTTCCATCTCATTCCACCACGGTTTTTTTTAATGTTTTAATTTTTTTTTCCTTACCACGAGCCAATGGTCCGCGCCACACCACTCACGAAATGAGAAAAAATTGCCAAAAAATAATAATAATTAAAAAAAAAAAAAAAGGAAATCTTCCCACGTGAGATGGCCAGATACATCCGTTACTGTTCGCAGTCGTTGATGAAATGAATCTTTACAATTCTTTGGGAAAATGCACTCCCATTCTCCTCTCTTCGTGACTGATGTGACGAGGCCTCTAACATTATTGTATAGAATTATCAATACATAATTTCACCTTTTTTTCCTCTTTTTTTTTGGGAATAAAATTATACTTTGAATTATCAAATGAAAGGAGGCCGGAGTTTCTAGGAAATGTATTATTGCCGGAAAACGGGTCCCGTGTCCCTTACATGTACACTGCGGCCTTGCAGGCTGGGTAAGGCACTCCCGGCCAATCCCATCCCGCAAGACAAAAACCCACAGCCCCGCAGCCCCGCCTCTGAGCCACAAGATGTATCGATGGGACGCTGGACCCGGTTTTCAGCAGGTGCCGCTCCCCACCAATAGATGGAGCAGCCCGACAGACAAGCCCTCAATCTCATACCACCGCTGGGATTGAGGGATGCCACAAGGGCTTTTTGTTAAAAAAAAAAAAAAAAAAAAAAAAAAAAACACACACACACACACACAATCCAAGATCACTCAGTCTAGCCAACATTTGAAAATCAAGGTTATCCTATTCTAACTATTATACAATCTAATCTAACAAAAACATCTTCCTAATATCTCAAACAAAACATTGACCTACCAGACTCAACACTCAACTTTTTGAAGCCAAACAACAACTAGTAAACCAAACCAGACTGTTGAAACAGAACAACAACTAGAAGCTAAACAAAAAAGTTGGAAAACCGTATGAGAAGTGTACCATCCTGAGCTGTATCCACTGTAACCAATCCCGAAAAAGTTTCCCCATCTGTGCCCAAAACCATTTGCCAGCCTTAGTCGAAAAGCCTTTCTTCTGGACGCGATATTCTTAATCTGCCGATATAGCCTGTTTGATTGCGTATTTGATTTCAGCTCTAACCATCGGCGGTGTCAGATGCTCGTTCTTTCTCAGCCTCGCATTTCTGAGGTTCCCGAGAGTCCATAGAATGGCTCCTCTGATGGTCTCTTCCGCATGAGCAAATTGGGTCTGTGAGGTCGTTTTCCTGGCAGCTATGCCCAGGAGGATAAATTCATCCTCCCAACGTGAATCCACACCAGGGAGCGGAACGCCCGACTGTCTCCACCAATCCCAAAAGGGTCTGGAGAGTTCACAATGCCATACAAAGTGCTGGATATCTTCCATCCGAGTCCCTGGGCACAAACCACATTGAATTTCCCGTGTGGCCTTTGTTGTCCTTCTAGCACACCAGGCTTTGGTCGGTAGTGCCAAGTGCATCAGCAGCCAGACCAAGCTTGCGTGCTTGCTTACCACCAAGTCCATCAATCGCTTCCAAAATGCCGGGATGGCAGCCACTAACCTAGTTAGCGTGTCCCTAACCCATCCCGTTGCCATCCATCGTCTAGCTACCAGCCAGTTAACGTCTATACGCGGTGTCATTATCACGTATCCCACTTTCGTTGTGTACTCAGATATCCCCACCTGCTCAGAATTATGCAACGGATGCTCCCGTGCCCAGTCTCTAGGGTCCACTGTCAGGCTATAAGCAGGTGCTCTCAGGAAATAGGGTCTATAGCTTTGTTTATGCTCTAGTACACAGACCGGCAACAGCTGCTCAGATGGTGGGAGAGGAAGCTGTTCCTCAGAGAGCTGCAGAGATTCTCCTAACGAATCAACTCCTCCTCGAGTTCCTGGAGCCCTACATCTGCAAAAAAGAATAGAAAATGTAGTGTACCTAAATAGATAAATAGCAGTATTAATACGGAAGTGCTTAGAGCATCCCAAACCCAGAAGGTTTCCCACATAGGCATATGCTGCAAACCGTCAAAACTCAAGACCACTATACTCTGAGAGAGATGGCCACTTCTAGCCTTAGACGTTTCTTTTTTTTTTTTTTTTTAATTATGCAATGATTTTTTATTTTTATTTTTAATTATGCAATGAAATTCCAAGCCTTAGTACTATTTTCTTTTTTAATTATTGTGCAATGAAATTCCACTCAAGGCCTGGGACGCTTCAATTCTACCTGGTAAGTACGAGGGCCATTCTCCAGCTTCGGCTTTTGCTGGAAACCGGGTCCTGTGTCCCATCGCAAATCCCACTTTGGCCAAAGTCAAGGAAGCCTGAACTGCCTAGACGGGTTTCCCACCACGCACCCTTCGATCCTTTATAAAACAATAACCAACGAATAAGAATCGCCATAAATACAGGCCAAATAGAATGGCTTCCTTGTGACGCGCAACCTCACGACCCGTGCTGTCTTTGGTTCGGAGTGTTAATTGTGCGGAAAGAGGCCCAGAAAAACAGCAAGATGGGGTGTGCCAAGGAATTTTGGAAATTGAGTGTGGGGACGTAGACGGAACTAAAATCCCCCGTGTTGGCCCGATGAAGCAAGTAGATTGTCTTCGCTCG
This sequence comes from Chara braunii, assembly GCA_003427395.1. Classification (NCBI taxonomy): domain Eukaryota; kingdom Viridiplantae; phylum Streptophyta; class Charophyceae; order Charales; family Characeae; genus Chara; species Chara braunii. The sequence goes on from BFEA01001109.1 coordinate 59,034, forward strand.
TCGCGGAATGCGCGCGGAGACCAGGCTCGAAGAGAGCAAAATCCAAATTCAATCTAGGAAGTCTTGTCGGGCTTCCCACTGTGCTACGGCCCGTCGTTTAGAGCGGAAGGGCTTCGGCACGCTTCGCGTGTCTCGTTTTCGGATCAAGTCCCGCCGTAGTTCGTTTGTCAGTTCTGAGTCTGATGAGGAGGGTCGCAGACACGTGGCTCTCTCCTTGTGCTCGTCCTCACTCCGTATTCGGTAGTGGGAGCCTTTCGCTTCGTAGCGATCGAAACGCTGGCACTCTGTGCACAGGGTCCGAGGCCAATGGGGCACCACTGCCGTCCACGGGATAACGATTAGTTCGTTTAAGGGGAGCAATATTGAGTAGGGTGGGAAGTGTGTGTCGATAATAACAAACCCAGCCTCTAAGAACCCTGAACAACGGTTTGCCAGGGGGAAGTAGTATCGCTCGCCGATCTGTGCGACAACTTCTCGTACGTCCCACTTGCATACACGTGTCCTTTCCTCGTTGTAGGGAAAAGGTCATGTGGGTACGGGAGGTACGGGAGGCTGACGCCCGATCGGAGGGTACTTGTCAGTCCACATATCAATCACGAAGAGGAAATAATCCTCAATCAATCCTTTCCTAGCAAAGAAGGGAAAAAACACTCGTCAGTTTAATCATGCATGCAGCTGACGGGACCGATCGCGGCTCAACTTTAGTTAGCCAGTGCGATGTTGATCCCTGGCGCCTTGTTTCTTGAGGCCGCCTCGTAGGTCAGCTACTAATGCCGTCAGCATAAGGCAGATGGCATGCGCAATGCACTCAGAGCTACAGATCTAAACACTCTTGCATTCTCGGACAAAATCGCGACGACCATCGTCTAATAAAAAAGAGTCACACGTCTCCATGCATGCATCCACTGTGGAAGGTGCGAAAATGAGACATGCACACGAAAGGATAGATCGCATTGCACAGTACACGTGCATCCACTGTTCACAAGACAAGAAGGCAGGGTCCTTGCATAGGAGGATTACCCAAGAAACTAATGGAAGAGTTCCGGAAGAAGTTCTTTCACACAGAAACGGGATGAAGACTCATTCCCATTCAGAAGAGGGACAATCATTCAGACGCATCATCATTCAAAAAGAGGAAGAGAAAGAAAGAGAGAGAGACAGAGAGAGAGAGAGAGAGTCGAGGGAGAGAAAATCAAAATAGAAGATGACAAGGTCCGGAAAGAGAAAAGTTCGGCGTTGCTGCCGTACACTCACGCCAAAGATAACAATCCGTAACAAAGGCGCATTCGCCGTTAATTCCGATATGGCCCCGGGCCAATCAACTCAACTCCGATTATGGATCCTTATACCCGCACCGACGATCCCGGTCATCGCGTGCTAACTCCCACCACTGCGATCATCACCCCGCTGTCGTAAACTCGACACGGCTCACCCAGATCCCACAGTCCGTCGTGGCGATCCAGCACACATCCGGCCAGTCTATCGTCAGCCCGACAGGACTTTCCGACTCGCGTCAAACACTCTGCCAAACCACTGCTTCCCGGAAGCTGGCTTGAGAATCGAGAACGTAAGAGAGATTTGCGGATGCGCTTGCGGGTTTTATAGTTGCGACAGGGGAGATAGAAGGGGGAGAAGGTGACGGAAAGGCTGAGGTGTACGAGGAGAAGCAGGAAGAGAAGACTTTGAGAGGAGTGCTCTATGAACGCCATGTTGATCCCTCGAAACTCAAGGTTCAACCAATCAGATTCGCCGCGCAGTAGGCAGGTCCTATTGATCCGCACACCTGATTGGCGAACGGGAGTTATCGATGGATCAACCGGGCGTCGTGCGCCAGACTCAGAGGGGGAGAAGAGAAAAGGCGGGAGAAGTAGCGCAAGACGAGTCCAAAATTCAGATGATCAAGAAAGCGAAATGGGCGCGCAAAAAGCAAGGCGGGAGAGAAAGAGAAAGAAAGAGGAAAAACAATTACGAGGAGAGAGAAAAAGGAGGGAGAAGGGAAGGGAGACGCGGGAGGGAGCGAGGCGGGGGTCAGAGAGGAGAAAGTTCGACATAGGCGGTGCCGTCAACAAAAAGAGAGAAAAAGGCACCGAAACAGTTACAACTTGCTTCTATCCTAATTCAAAATTGAAATCACCATATCCGCGCGCGGAAAAGCGACGCGGGAAAGGAAAATTCTACGCCTATTCGTATTCGCGCAAATTTCCGAGAGTTTTTCCTCGACGCGACCAAGAACATTCACACATACGAAAAGGACACGTCGAAGTTTCGCTTATCCCGCAATTCCCAACCGTCGAACCCAATTCCCTGTGCGCTCGCTAAGGCGCACGTAAATTCCCATGTATTTCCCGACTTACAAAAAGGAAAAAACAGAACCCGGAAATCGAAGAGAGCTTCCAGAAAAAAAAGGAAATGCAGCATCCAAAAACAAGAAACCGAAAAGGGGGTTCTTAATGGGTTTGATATGTTACATAAACAGGGGTACGAAAGATAGCATGGGTTCGGAAAGTGGTTCGTCAAATATATGATGCGCAGGGGGTTCCAAAATTATGCGATCTCCTGATTGCATGTCATGGCGGAAGAGGAAAGAGAAAGGGGGAGAACAGAGTGATGCATGAGGAACCAAACACATCAGCAAGGCTTCTAGAAAGAAGTACAAGGGGTGGTAACAAAGCCGCGGATGAGATGGCGACAACATCCGTGGCAAGACCTCCGCGACCCTGTCATATGCAACCCCCCGCCCTGTAGAGATCGTCCAAGTGACGCCATCACGGTCCGCCTGATCTCCGTGTGCTCTGCACCCCAGCTCGTTGCTGCCCGTCAAATCAGAGCGTAGGTTGACGTCATCGTCGATGGCGGGATCTTCGCGAAGCTTACTGATTCGTGCCGATGAGGAGAGGAGGGGGGGGGGGGGGGTTATGTGATTGGGGCCTACCGCCTAGTTGGAATAGGCCATTAGAGGCGGTACATGGAGGGGGTCTCGCGGGGATGACGGGGAAAGAAGTGGGGGAAGGAAGCGATTCATCCCTTCCATCGTCACCCATAGCTCCTCATATCGGATGATCCGGTGGAAGTGGGGAAAATGATCGCCGCTGCGGGGGAGGGAAGCGAGGTAGTCGCGGTAGAAGGAGGAAAAAGTGCGGAAGAGTGCCGCTCGAAAGATCTCGAAGTGGCGGCAAGCGGGGATTGTCCCCGTGGTGACGCAGTAAACCTCTACCATGTTGCATCGCTCCCATTCAGCGCTGAACAGTAGGACATGCCAGCAAAACGTGGGGGTAGCAGATTGAAGGGAGGCGTGGGGGTGGACGGTGGCGAGTAGACGGGTAGAGTAGAAGTCGTGGAAGAGATGGGGGTGGAAAGGATGAGAGGGGAAGGTGACGGGGGTACGGATCTGCTCGAGGGTGAGGAAATCAACGGGTCGGCGGGACAGCGTTCGAGGACGAAGGCCTATCGCCCGCATTGGTACGTGGGCGAACTGGGGGACGGGTGGGGCTGGGGGAGGAGGGGGATCGGCTCCGTCTCCGTCGCGCGGTACTTGAGGTGGCGGCTGCAGGGTCGCCATCTTTGGGCTTCGGCGGCTCTGGATCCCTGGTTGGATCGTTGCCGATGCGCAAGCTAGCTTGGCTGGCGAACTCCAGTTGGCGCTTCCCGGTGGCAATTTCTTCGTGCTTTCGCGTCGCTTCTGGATCGTCTGCCTCCGTTCCTGTACGCGTCGCTTCCTCCGGCAAGGCTTCCCACTCAGATCCAGTTTCCTCTTCCTCCTCTTCTCCTTCGCTCAGCTCGCCCTCGCTTTGTTCACTATAGCTTCCCTCCTCCGATGTTTCTTCGTCTTCGTCTTCTTCTTTGTCGTCGCCGATCACTACTTCCTCTGCCCTCGGATAGAAGGCGTGAGGGATGATCTCGTACGGCTTCACGTACTCCTGTCGCAATGGTAGTGTATCCTCGTCCCTAGGTTCCTCCAAGCACGCAGTCCACTGAAGGTACGGGTCCAATGATCGCTCGAAAATGTACGGAGCAGGACTGTCGTCACTCAGAAAATAGATGTCGGGCGAGAGATCGTCTGCCAATTGCACGATCGGTGCGATAAGCTCCTGCGCAATCAGGTGGCGTCGATCCGGCCGTACCGATCCGAAGAGAAAGCCAAGAAGATCTCCTTCCACGTTAGTCCTCCAAGCCTGTATGATCAGCAGCTCCGGATTCTCGATCCACGTGGGATGCTCACTAGTGCCCGTCCATGTCACATGTACTCTGGCCAGGCAAAAAGACAGCTCCTCAAACGTTTCGCGCCACAACCGCCACTGTCCAGGATTGATAAGAGGGACTGAAGAGGCTCGAACGAGAAGGAAAGGGGTGGGTGAAGACCGGATTGCCAGAAGGTGGGGAAGAGAGAGGGGAGAGCAAAGATAGAGAGAGGCGCGAGGAGATCGGCGTGGTTCATTGGGGATGTGGGAAGGGGACGAGGGCTGGGATCGCAACTGGCCGCTCGTGCGGTGATCGGTCAATATTGTCTAGATCCGTTGTAAAGATCGGAATGACGTTATACCCTCGCCGATCGAGGACGTGCTGCCACACGTTGGACACTTGCTCCGTCCATGCGCGTAGCGAGGTCAAGATCGCGGTATGCCACAGCAGATTGACCGAGCTGATGTCGCCGGTGAATGCCGCCACCGTGGTGATGTGGCTCGTCCTGGGACCCGCTCGCCGATGAACTGCGGTTACCTCCACGAATACCACTGCGTGAGGACTTCCTTTGATCCGAAACGCGGCGGCGGCACAGATACCTTCGTCGCAGAAGAATCGCATCAGACGTCGAAGATCCGCATTGAGCCAAGGGTGACAAACTTGCCGAATCTCTGAGATGTGGCCACGTGGCTGCAATAGCTGCGCGTCAAGAACCCGCTCCGTAATAAAACTCATGGCGAGGTGGGAGAGGAGGACGAAGGACAGGAGGGAGAAACAGGAGAGAGAGTTAGATCGTCGTCGTTCTCCTCGCTTTTCGAGGAGGAAGAGGGAGGAAGATCAGAAGGAGGAAGAAGACGGAGGTAGGAGGTATGCCGAACGATGGGGACAGAGCTATGGCTGGCGCTAGCCTAAGGCGCGATGCGCACTGTGTTGGCACCGTTGGGTCCGGGTTCAACCACGCGAAAACAGCCAGAGAACTTGGGAGCGAGTTTCCGGTCGCGTGCACATTTACGTACCTGCACTAGGTCCCCTAATTTATATTGGTACTGGGCCCAGCATTTCCATTCCGGGCCTCGTAGCTACGGACCTGCCTACCGTGGGCCAGTTCGGTCATCCTTTGCCTTTTTCGGGCTAGCTTCGGGACGGCCCGTTCCATTAATTCGGTGTACCTTTTGGCCTTGGCCTTGAGAGGTGCACGCGTGTCTCTACCCCCTGCTTCGGAAATTTCCGAGTTACCTCGGTAATCGATACAGGGGAGGCTATTGGTTCGAAGCTGAAAGGGGGTAAACCCCGTAGACTCATGAGGGGTGGCCCGGTGGATTCGGACGATCTGATATACGATCTCGGGCCAAGGACGCGTGTCGTGTGCCGCTAAGTTGCTGCGAAGGGCGGTTTTAATCATACGGTTGGCATTCTCGGCCAACCCGTTCGACTGGGACACGTGGGGTGCCATATGTCGGAGCGTGACGCCCCTTCGCGCAAGCAGTTCTTCTACCTCACCTTTGAATTCCGATCCATTGTCAGTTAGAATTTCTTCCGTATCTAGGTGGGTATAGAGGAATCGTTCGATGTACGTGGCAATTTCTGCGGCCTTTTGGGTCTTACAGGGATAGACTTCGATGTATTTGGAAAAATGGTCAATTAAAACTAACAGGATAGAATACTCACAGCGGTTTGGGCCAGGTGGCACGTCAATATATGTCGTGTCCATACTGACTCGCTGGAAATGACGCTCTACTTCCGTTGGTACGATCGTGTTTGGTCCCCGTATAGGGGCGCGATCAGCGGCACAGACCAGACAGTTAGCGACAATGTACTTGACGTCATCTCGTATATTAGACCAGAACCGATGCAGTTGCCTCTGTGACACGTATTGCAAAATGAGCGGCCTGTTCTTCATGAGCGGATCGGATCCAATCATATCTCTGGAAGGGATGGGGAACCGTCAACCACGAACCTGATCCGTCAGTTTTACGCTTTTCGAAACGACCGTTGATCCATCGATAGTCCCGAGATCTCTCGGTTGCCCTTTGTCTGTCGTGTTTGGTGAGGTGGCCCAATGATAATCCTGCTAATTTTGCTAATAAAATTTTGTCCATCCAAACCTCCGCTCGTCGGTATGTGGGGAGCTTGTTCGTTCTACACAGGGGGCACCTCCATTCCTGGCTACTCGTCCGATATCGAACGCAGGCCCCGTGCGCACGGTTGACACACGTGGCACATTCTACCCAATCGACAAATCCGGTCTCGAAGGGATGACAGTCGGCCCCATAAACTCGTGCAATACACGTGCAAAAATAGCAGAACTTATCGGGGAGGGTGGCGAAGAAAGCGGAGGACGTGAGAGGGGCAGAATTAGTAGGAGATGAAGGGGTTGCGCAGGCGAGTGGAGTAGTCATGATGACAGAGGGGGAGAGATGGGACTGACTTGTGGAGGGAGTGGAACAAACAAATTAGTCCTCGTGCCACTTACTGCTTCGACAAAATCTCCACTTGGCCGTACCGGGGTCCAACCTCCTGTTTAGGTTCGTTCCACAGAATCACCTCCTCATTCTTCAGAACTTTCTCAGGCCGGTGCAGTCGTGTCAGTCCGTCTGCATTCCCGTGTCTCTCGTGCTTCCGATGACGAATGTCAAAGTCCATGCTCTGCAGCACCGTTGCCCATCACCCGATCATGCCCGAGTAATCCTTCGACTTCTTCAGAGCCAACAGGGGCTCATGATCAGTCACCAGGGTGAATCTCCGTCCGTACAGGTAAGCACGAAAGTGACTGATTCCCTAGAGAGCCGCATAGCATTCACCCGTTGGAGCGGCGTAGTTACGCTTGCGGGCGTGCACTGATTTGGACGCATACTCCACCACACTCTCGAGTCCGCTTGGTCCCTCCTGGGCAAGGATCGTCGAAATTGCCTCTGGCTGCCAGTCAGTGATGAGAACAAAAGGTTTTTCGGGATCCGGTCTTATAAGGACCGGAGCCGAAATGAGAGCGGCCTTGAGTGCGGAAAACGCTTGATCGCATTCCGGCGTCCAGATCAACGACTGATCCTTGCGCAGCAGATTTGTGAGGGGTCCCGCAATCGCCGCGAAGCTCTTGATAAATCTTCGGTAGTACGAGGCTAGGCCCAGAAAGGCGCGAACTTGCATGATAGTCGTAGGCACCGGCGCGTCCCTGACAACTGCCACTTTCTGCGGTTCCGGTTGGAGTCCCTTGTCTGTCACCACGTGCCTTAGGAAGGAAATGGTGGTGAGGAAAAACTGACACTTCTCAAGTGCCACTTTGAAACCTGCATCTCGTAATGCATGCAGTGCCCATTCGATGTGCTGCACGTATCCCCCGTAGGAACTCGAATACACCAGAATGTCATCCATGTACACAATCACGCAGTAGTTGATGATGCTCTGCGCCAAACGAGTCTTCCTCACGAAATTATGGAAAGCCATGTTCATGGCCCGCTAAAAGGTCGCAGGGGCATTGCAGATACCCATCGGACATCGAATCCACTGCCATGTACCTTTGAAAAGCATGAACGCTGTTTTCAGACGATCTTCCTCACGAACAAGAAGATGGTGGAACCCATGGCGAACATCAAACTTGCTAAAAAATCGAGCACTCCCAATCGCATCCAACAACTCATCAATCCGGGGGAGGGGATACACATCTTTGATCATGATATCATTCAACTTTCGATAATCAATGCAAATTGCGAATCCCTCCAGCCTTTTGAAGTACGATCACTACAGGGAAAGACCATGGACCTACAGCAGGATCGATCCATCCATTAGCTTCGAACTCGTTTTTCCGCTGAAAAGCGGCAACTCTTTGAGCTCGCGAGTATCGGGAGGGAGTGCAGCTAATGGGTGGATGATCTCCCGTGAGAATGGCATGCTCGATCACATTAGTTAAACCGATGTCGTTATCGTGTATGCTCAATACTTCTTCGTAGCCATTTAACACACAAATTAACGATTTCCGAAGTTCCGCAGGAACGTGACCTGGCAAGGTGATTGTTGATCCCCGGAAATCTTAAGGGGCATATCGATCCAATCAACCGGCCGTTCCCGTCGATTACGGACACTAGAAAAAACGGAACTACTGGTGCGAACAGAGAAGACAGTTGCTATCATCTGGGACTCAGCAGGGCTGATCATCTCTGTTTCTTTAGTTTCAGCGTYAGTTTCTGAACCAACCGAGGTCRGTTCCAYAGTTAGCCCTGTTAGATCYGTCATTTCTTGCRTCAGATTARGTACATCACTTACCGGTGCTTCCGCCTCTTGTTTAATCAAGGCGATGGTGGCTCCTGTCGTTAGTAACGATCGGGGTGGAAAAACAGAAACGTCTAAATACTGTTTCGTTTGCTGATAACGCATTCGTAAGGAGAGAGCTCCCTCGTACAAGGTGCGAGGGGGTTCCAAATCATCAGCCAGATCGAAAACTTGCAATATGGGTTCCCCGAGAAGGACTGAAGGACTAACTTGAGTTATCGGAGGCGTAAGCGTGCTGTCCCTGGGATCCACCTGGAAATTTCGAGCAGGGTCGGGGCACACTTGGAATTCCTCGTGAATTTTGTGTTCGAAAAGTTCAACCAGGTGCTTCCATTCATCTTCGCTGGGAAGCTCTTCTTCGTATTCCTGTTCCCTGATTCCATCACTGATGTCCGAGAAAGAGCACTCCTCGCGGTCAATCCATCGAATCATCCCAATTTGGGCCGAGTTAGGGACCCGTTTTATCGCTCGGGTGGAAACTCGCAAAAGGGACAGTTTGAGGTTTTTCCCCTGTTTGCGTGAGTACCAATTGTCTTGAATCGAAATGCAGCCGTGCGCCTATCGCCATCGCCCAAGGTAATCCCAATAACACAGAATAGGAACGTACATCTATTACGAGCGCGTTAGCAAGGACGTGTACTCGCCCGACTTTTACAGCCACGTTCTCGATAATGCCTACGATGTTCATTGCCTCCTCGTCGGCAGAGACATAATTGTCTTTGCCAGATTGAGGAAGAATGGATCCCAGTCGTCCCGTCTTTTTGACAGTATCCAATGATATGGCCACGGCAGAAGACCCTGTGTCAATAAGGGCATTAAACGGCTTGCCCCAAACTTCACAGTCACATTCCGCACTTTTCCACAATACCAGCCGAGCTCGTACGAAGTGATCTTTTTTTGCTAAAGAGATCGCTGCTATGCGTGCGGCTTCTGGTTCCGGCTCTTTCGTGTCAGGCTCAGGGGGTGCAACTTCCTCGCTTTCTTCCTTCTTCTTCAACATCCGTTGTATGCGTTGATAGGTGAAACGCTTTTGATTTTTCTGGCAATGTTGTAGAAGCTTATCGTTCGCCACTTCAGATATGGTGAGCAGATGTCCCACTGGGATGGGCACGCGAATATCTAGTTGCTTGAGCATTTTTAGTACATCAATGTCTCCTGTCCGAAACTATGGTCCAAGATTGGATTCGCGATCGACCCACTCGAGATCATCCGGGACCGATCGGATTGCTCTGATCATGCCTGCAAGATGAAGGTATTCGAGTGGATCGACTATGTCAGTAACGTCAGAGGAGGAAGCTTCTGATGTCGACGCTAGTGTCGTCGAAGGGGAAGGCTGCTCGGGGGCATATGCCACGAGTTCTCTTCCTTGATCCGTATCCATCAAAGCGGTCACTCGTCCTTGATTAAGGAAAGTTTCCCCAAAAGTTTTTTGACTAAATAAAACAAAACCCACAAAACTAAAAGCTACTAGAATTTCGGCGACGGGGGCCGCAGCAGGGGGAGGCTGATTTCGTTTCGGATGCGGGCAATCCCGGGCAAAATGCCCGCGCTGTTTGTAGTTAAAGCATTCGATCTTCCCTGCTGGATGAGGGAACAGGGGCGCAAACCCTGGAGCACGTGGGGCAGGTAAGAGTGGAAACGATGCAGGGGCGGGCTGAGCAGGCGCCGGGTTAGGCTTAATGAGTCGGCTCATTATTTGTTCCATTCGTTCCATATGAGCGGCCTGCATTTGGATCAGGTTGCTCATCCATTTGGACTGCTTGGTAGTGGTCGTATGGATCATCTGGGCAAGGTGTAGATTGGTTACGGGCGACGAGGGTGGTTCGGATGAGATTCCACTTCTAACGGTTGCGATCGATTGATTCACCGGGGGAGCGGGAGGGGAAGCAGTCGGGATGTCGGAAACGTTCCCACCTGGAAGGTCATGGTCGGGGGGTGGATCAAACCGTTCGACCGCCTTCAACCATGATCGTCTTTTGACCGTTACAATCCCGTATGGTATCTGTAATATCTTCGTCTCCCTGACTGATATATTTTTTTGTATCAGCCAGGTCCAGCTCTAATGCTTTAGTGATGATGGCCGATAACTGGTGTGTTTTCGGCGGAACCTTTTTCTGTAATTTCCCTTTCAGTGTCGAACTTCGTAGGTGGTCGATGAACAAATCTCAAGCGGATTTCTCATCCCGCCCGGATTTGTCCAACGTGGTTTGAAACCGATCGACAAAATCGGGCAACAATTCCCCTGGTCCTTGGGGTCGATTTTTGAGTTACCGCCTCGGCATTGGAGAGCTCACGATCTCCCCAATCCCCTCGCCTCGAGTGGAACGCCCTCATCGGGTCCCTCACGGTCCTGTACAATAACCCGACCGGATCGCCGCCGGTCTGCGCCAGGAGAAATCTGTCGCACTCCTCGACCACAAGGCGGTCGTCGGCGGTCGTCTGCAGCGAATGGTAATACGTGAGGGACCGTCGGCGAGGGTTGAGGAGGTGGGCCGCGGCATGTGCGGGCTTTAGCATGTGGAGGTTGCGGATGGCAACCTCACGCACGCACGACTCGATCATGTCCGTCGACACATCGACCCTCCTCATCAACTGCAGCAGATGCTGACTCCACTCGTAAACGACGGACATCATCATCCCACCGCTATCCATCCTGCGCAACAGCTGGTGGACGGGCGACATGACTAGGATGGCGTAATGGACACGCTGCCAAAACTCCCCGTCCCGGATCTGCTGCTGCACCCACTGCGCCTGAGATATGTGGGCGCGATCCCATGGGATGCGTGCCCAAGCATCCCCGCGCAACATGCTCTCCAACGCGTCTCGTCGGCCTTTGAGACACGTCTGCATCAGGAAAACCGATGCAAACCGTGTCTCAACGGGCTCGACGAGCTGAACGCGAGGGCTCACCTTCCTAAACAGGGCGTGAGCAGTGCCGTGCGATTTAATAAATCGCATAAGCGCTCGAGCGCGGATGACGGTCTCCTTGACCCACACCACTCGCGTTCCGATATCTGACAACATCAAGTTGCAGACATGGGTGGAGCAGGGGAGCCAAGTGATCCTCCTGATGTCAGGCTCGGGGTCTGTGGCGAACCTGCGCACTGCTGCCGTATAGTTACTGGCGGAGTCTGTGCAGAAGCCAATCACGTTCTTTGCAGGAAAGGACAAGATGATGGCCCGCCACCTACGATACACGACATCCGCTATGTCTCGGACCGACCCATCACGTGCGACGGTGGCGTACAGCAGGGTGCCATTGGCGCCCCCGACCAGGAAGTTCACGAACGGCTTGCCGCTGCGCGACTTCCTCCCGTCGAAAAGGATAGTGGCACCGCTGTGCCGGAAAGTGGCGCGCACCTCGCTTACCATCGTCACCACCTTCGCCCTCTGCGAAGGGATACTGGCCCCCGCTGTAACCCTGAAGGAGGGAAACCGGAACTGGATAGAGCGAGGCACTCTCTCTACTGCCTGCCGCACCCTCTGGAACTCCGGACCACGGAAGGCGTTGAATGGCAACTTCTTCACGTAGATCCACTGAAGCCACGCGTCATGGAACTCGGCCAACTTCTCCCTGGCGTACATCTCGACAATCGTGGTCGGCCGAGCCCTCTTCTCCCTGCCCGTGTCTGGCACCTCGACGCCAGCCTGCCCCACTGTCCACTTCTCCCTCGCCGCGTGCTCGACCTCACCTCGCGGCGCCCTAGTAGCAGGACCCGCTCCACCAACGCCTCTCGACGTCATCACCACCTCCTCCCCTGCGTCGTGCATCCGCTGTCTCTTGCCACCCGCGGGTGCTCTCGTGTCCCGTATGCCCTCGTCCGCCATCCACCTCTGCACCCGCTGAGCAGTGGACGGCACAAATGTGTAGTCCGTGCCGTTCCAGAGTTCCGCGAGAACTCTCATCCCCCCAGCCTTGCAGAACTTTGACTGCGTAAAATGACGCGCGGCCTTCGACGACCCCCCCTGAAATAGGTGGCCGCATAAGTTGCAACGCAACTTTCGGTCCCCATGCATCTTCGATTGGTCCCCGACGTACTGGCCCGCGGTGATGTAGTTCCAAACAATGCTCTCTCGCCTCAACTTCGCCATCTCCTTCTCGGACAGCGGGTCAAATTGGGCACCCCCAGACCCCCCCGCACCGCTGCTCCCTGCACCCCCCGTCATCGCCCCCCCACCAGGATCCAACAAGTCGTGACCTCGATCTTCGATGTCGTCTGACCGTGCCGCACCGTTGATGTAGCGTCCCCTCGATGTCACCGCACCCCGACGCCCCCGCTGTGTCCCGTTGATGTCGCGCTAGGCTATGGTCCACCAGCACCATGGCCGGCCGCCCGCAACCGGTCCTCCGAGGCGGGCAGCTCTGCCCGGCCGCCGTCGGCCGTGATCGGCCTCGTTCGGCCGCGTTCAGCCGTGACCGGCCTCGTTCGGCTGTGTTCGTCCGTGTTTGGCCGCGGCCGGGCACTAAAAACGCCGCGCGCTTGAAAAAGACGCGCGCGGCGATGGTATACGGTGCTTGTCTTTTCCATCTCTCAGCCCTCTGGCGTGCTAATATGCCATTTCTTGCGGGTTTCCTCTCTGTCAATCTCCTGTGATCTCAGATATGTCCGAACTTCGCTTATCTGGGAAAATCGCAATGCCTTGCTGCTCTTCTGCAACGATCGTCTGAAATGCTTTTAAAAGCGAGGCTGATGATCTCCGCGTGTGCTCGACTCTGCGCCGTCCGTGCGGCGTATCGAGAAAATTAAGTATAGTCTCTCTGAGACACTCTGTCTCTCGCTCTTTCTGTCTCTCTCTCTGATTTTCTATATCTCTCGCTCTTCAAATGTCCACGACCATTTCTTGCGGAATTCCTATGTGTGTCTATCTCTTGTGATCTCGGATACATCCGAGGTTTGCTTATCTTGGAAATTCACATTACCTTGCTGCTCTCCTACAGCGATCGTCTGAAATGCTTAAAAAAACGAGGCTGATGGTCTACGCGTGTGCTCGACCCTGCGTCTCCTGAAAATTAAGTACAGTCTCTCTAAGACTCTCTGTCTCTCGCTCTTTCTGTCTCTCTCTCTCTCGCTCTATACATGTACACGATCATCGGTGCAGAACTCCAATTCATTCTGGTCCTCACACTTCTAAATATAGGTCATCCTACTCCTCTAAGTTTGTGAAGAGCCACAACTCGTCTTACTCACAAACTCGAGTTTGTGTCATTATACTGTTCTGATTCGGATGAGTGGGATGCTCAACTCCAAGTGAAACTAGGACACAGTGGTATATATTACTCTATTCTGGTGTTCCACATCTGGACACAGGAGATATATGTACTGAGGCAGCAGTACATATTATAACACAGTGGTAGCAGATATATGTACTGACTCAAAGGCGTATAACACAGTGTATACTCTGCTGTGGTGTTCCACATCTGGACACATCAGAACCACGAGAGGAGAGCAACTATATGTACCGACTGTGCTCCTCGCCTCAAAGTTGCTTTACTCCTTGTTCGGATGTATCCGGATCAGGAATACTACAGCAGACTATACACAATGTCATAAATTCGTTTCAAAATAGTACACACAATAATGTAGTGTTTTAACGAATAACATGTTGTGGGCAGTGGGCAGTGCGGGGAGGGCGGTGGGTCCAGGCCCAGGCCACGGCAAAACTGTTGCCGTTTCAGATAAATGCTGCCATTTATTGAAACGGCAACAGTTGTTGCTGTTGCCGTTATGATGCCGAAATGCCTGCTCACCACTCTGAGAGAGAGAGAGAGAGAGAGAGAGAGAGAGAGAGAGAGAGAGAGAGAGAGAGAGAGAGA
>BFEA01001109.1:73567-86753 GCA_003427395.1 Chara braunii
TCTAGAGAGAGAGAGAGAGAGAGAGAGAGAGAGAGAAAGAGAGAGAGAGAGAGAGAGAATGAGAAAGAGAGAGAGAGGGGGAAAGAGAGAGAGAAAGAGAGAGAGAGAGAGAGAGAGAGAGAGAGAGAGAGAGAGAGAGAGAGATCTTCTTCTTCTTCTTCCTGCGCACCCTGCAGCGGCGCGCGCCGCGCGAGCACGAGGGACAGTGGCCCCGCCGCCCGCGCTGCCCTGCGGCCGCCGCAAGGCCGAAGTGTCGAACTAGTATAGACCCTTCAGTTTGAAGCTTCCCCTGTGTTTTTTGGGACACAGTTCAAGAAGTATCTTTTGCGAAACTGAGAGAGAGAGAGAGGGAGAGAGAGAGAGAGAGAGAGACAAACATTGTACCATCATCCACCACATTTCTGATCCATCCGGAGTGTCTCGGCTGTGAGTCGCTTCGCCACGATCTAGACAGAGCTGACAGACATAGAAAGAGCGCACAGAGAGATGGAGAGGGAGACAGAGACAGAGACAGGGACATAGACAGAGACACAGAGAGAGACAGAGAGAGTGTGGATGATCGCACTGAATTTTCTTTTCATGTCGACATGTGGCACAGGAGACGCATGTTCGAGGAACACGCGAAAACCACAAGTGTAGCTGTACAAGAGTTGCAAGGTTTTCGTTAGGCGAGAGTAAGCCAAGTTCAGATGCATCCGAGATGACAGGAGAGCTCTGGCCTTCGGCCCTTTGTTTTGTGTGTCAAATTCGATACATGTACGAGATCACCTTACTGAAATGTAATGGGCATAATCTGCAGGAAACCAACATATGTCTGTGTAGGATCCTCAGAGACTATATATGAAACAACTTCAGTCGGTTAGCATAGTCGCCTTGAAACAAGTTGAAGGTAGAGACCGGTCTACTCGAGTACAAATGCAGGTGCTGCCTCCAACAAGCAGTTTCGGAGTTCGAGCGCCCACTTCGTTCGCTAGCCTTGAGTGTGCGACAGACTAACTCAAGTCCTCTATAGCAAAGACCTTAGCCCGTCTTGTGATTTTTCCTTCCGTCACCACATCCAATTTTGTCCAATCATGCAATTGTATTTTCAGCCCCGCCACCTTAATTCAAATCTCGTCACATTCGAGCAGCCATTGGCGTTGTCTTTTGGGTTTTCCCTCGCAGCACATTCTAATTTTTTATTGTATTGGGTAATGCATAGGAACCGAATGTATGAATGCTCGTGCAGAGGGGGAGTTTTGCCGGGCCAAAGAATTGACAGCATTCAATGTCGGAATCACAAAGCACACAGTGCGGAGGGCCAGACGGGCCATCAAATGTATAAAGAGGCCCGTGTGTTGTATTTTGTTTTCTGTGACGCCTCACAACATTCAAAGTGAAAATGCATAGATGAGTGTAGACGACGGGGGAGGTTCGGAAGAGAGGCAAAAAAGCATAGAGTTAGTTCGAGTCCGGATGCATCCGAGTATGCAGACAGAACATCACACCACACAAGGCGCAAAATGACGAAAGCGAGATATTCAATCATGAAACAGGCGCCCCAACAACGGGGACGTTCGTGATAATTGAAATCCAATGAGAAAGAACAATATTGTCGACTACAAACACGCCGGGGACATGACAAGTTCACCCGGAGATTTCCCGGCAGTGACAGCCAGTTCTGCTCTGAACCAAACCGAGAACACCCACCAGTCCCTCACGGAAAAAATGAAAAGGAACAAATTTCGTCYGGAGAAGAACGAAATGTTCTTCTACGTCAACCCTTCTAYACTACATGATCAACAAAGAGATAGACGCTTACCTACCAACATCGCAAATCGCCAAAGCTAGTCTAGCTCTGATAGAGGAGATGTGTCTATGGGAGAAACCAAAAGGTGGATGTAAACCTCTCGCCAAACAGGAAGCGAACATCAACATTAACACCCCACAACTAGCCCCGTCATGCTCCCGAGGGACACCTTTCACGCTGACCTCGCGAACGAAGTGGTCGAAACTGCGACCATCACCGGCGGCACCTGCCATTGTGTTAAAAAATTTAACAGTTTTATCCAGAAGTGAGGAGTAGAAGGAATCTTTGGATGACGAACACGAGAAAGAATCATAGATTTTGAGAACACGTCTAGAGAAGTCAATGGCCAAAAGGCTCCAGTGTTCGCCGTCCTTGTGCACCGGTGCCAAGACGAGGTCATGAGACAGGAGGTCGACATCTTTAGCCCATCTGAGAACAACTGTCAGACCTCGCAGAAGCAGTGAAGAGGCGAAGAAGGAGTTAAAGGTGTATGTCTTTATGGTAGCGGCAGTCCGGCCGCAGTCGTCCAGTGGATTGCCATGTAGAAATTGACAACCTCATCGTTGAGCTCCCCAGATCTATCCACGAGTGCGACGATGTCCTTGACGGATACCTGTAAACTGTGCGACGACAAACGTGCGACGATGATAGTGAGCGGCAATCGGGAGCAGATAACGTCTTCAAGGACTGCTCTTCCATCTCGAGGAAACCCTGTTCAACAAACACCCGCAGCATTTAACAAGCACAAAGAACGGGGCACTATGAGAAAATGCCGGCCTAGCGGCCATGGTCCGAGGAACCGCTACTCTGTGGTCCGAAAAGTTCACGCATAACGCCACCCCTACTTCTGGACCTTCTACACACAGTTGATTCTAAACCAGCACTGTCCTTTATATCCCTGCAAGCCTCGAGAAGGAATTCCTTGCAGTCTTTTTCGGCAACACCCGCTGCCTCTGCAACGAGTCTTGCGCGGGAGCCCAGTACAGGCACGATTACCCTTCTGGGAGGGCCTCGAGGCTTAGTGTCCCCAGGAAACGCATCAGTGACATTACGACGACCAGTGCCTCTTGCAACCAGGGCTGACAACCTGGCGAGGGCAGGCGGCTCCTGCGACATGGGTGTTTATCCACGAGTTCGTCAACCTGTACAAGAAATAGCCACCCAGACAATTCAGCAGAAGATCAACAACACAAGTTCGCAAGAGCAACCAAGCAAACAGCACCTCACGAAGCACATTGTCACAATCCAGTTGGCGGCCGCCTATACACCTCCCCGAAATCGACGAAGCAAACAACACATTTAACGAACGGGCTGACGAGCGGGAAGAAAGCAGAGAAAGTCAGTGCTTACCAGGCCTAGCTACCACTTCACTAGAGCCCACCGACGGCAGTCCCAGCACGATTGGCACCCCTGCGCGCGTCGACAAGGCGACGACGTGCTCCAAACCCACAGGGAAACTTGACAGGCTCGAGATGTCGGCGTCGATGACCGTAGACGGTATATTCGTCTCCGGACAAAGATCGTCGACGTCCACAACATCGRCAGGTTGTGTTTTCTCCATTGCCACTKTGTCRTATTRTGTTGGGCTCAATGTCCCATGGATGTCCAACAACACCTCTCCCCCCCTTAACTTCTTGTCCCTGTACGCTGTGTCTTTGTCGTCGTCACTCAAATAGAGAAATCTATCTCCAACAGCATCAGAGGCCTTCTTCAGATCGTCCTCCCCCGTCGCCTCGTTGTGAAGGGCGGAGTACAAGGGATCGTCGTATCCCGGCTGAACTGATAGCTCCATCCCGACGTCCTTGAGTGTCGGATCAATCCGTTCGTCGGCGGAATTGTCCTTGTCCAAAGTCGTCAGTAGTCGACAACCCTCAACGCCTGCCAGTTGAAGTCCTTCGTCTATGTGCCTCGGATGAATCCGAATCACGGTCGTCTCCAAAGATGCATCAGGGAGGGAGATGTTCACAGGGCCCTGGTTCAGATTCATCCGAGCCCCCGCAGTTTCCAATGACGCCGACATGACCGCTTTCATCGGGGAGTCGCTTACGACTGCTAACTCGGCTCCGAGTCTGTTGGGCTCGACATGGGAACTGGTCGCCAACTTACCCTCAGTCCGACAGTCCGCCTGCAGCTCTTTGTGGGCTTCCACACACAGCATTACTGCATCCTGACACCGATCGTCTGTCATGGCAGACACGGCTTCTTGGTTCGGATGAATCCGAATTCCGTCGCTAGGGTTTTCGGAAACCCGGACCACCCGTTCAAGTTCTGTAGACAACTGTGCTCCCTCGATGGCACGACCTTCGCGATTCGGATTAATCCAAAATTCCTTTTGAGGCGAAATGGAACACGGTTCCAGCTTGTCGCTGCCGGACCCATGGTATGTTGTCGTCTCGCTTCCTGGAAGACATTGAGTTCCGGACAACGAGGTCGTCTCCGAGGTTCGGATTGATCCGAGACAATCCGCCAACCGTTTTTGGAGCTGAGCGAAGCATGTTCCATGCTTTGCGACACCCACCCCGCCAACCGCATCGACAAACTGTGTTTCGCTGGTGGAGCTAATCACAGGGTCCTGCTAGCCAGGCCGCGTAATACACCCTGGCCTCAAGTCGTTCCCTGTCTCCATTGAGGTGCTGCCTGTTACCGCCAGAACCCCACCGTCCTCGTCGCGGTCGACATCAGACCCCTGCCCATCTCCTCAATGATGCTTTGTCTTCTCTCCGCTGCGAGGCTTCTTCTTCTCTCGGCTGCCCTTTCTCCCCTCTCCGCCGCCTGCGTGCCTCGGAGACCGCTGTTTTGTCGATCGCTGTTCACTTCCACCTTCGGTACCTCATTGCCCGCCGCCTTCACCATCCCCGTCGCCGTCCTTTCCGTGAGACTTGCGCTTTACAACTCCTGCCGGCGGGGTGACCCCAGGCAACTCCCAACTCACTTGCTTAATTGACGGGCTTGACGGAAAAGCGTAGAACGCGGAGGACACTTCCAACCATTTATTTGACTGCAAGAACTCGAACAGCGTGTCCCCGTATTCGCGAAGAGCAGGGTCGTCCTTATTTCGTCGATTGACCTCACTTAATCTCTCCAATACCGCCTCGTGGGCGCGAGATTTGAATGTCTCGAGGTCCCAACGATCGTCATATATCCACCTCCACTTACGTCGCTCACAGCCACTGCCCATTCGCCGTCAAGAAGGACTGGCTGGAAATGGTCGGGGTGCCACACGATATCATGGCCCCAATCTTCGGCTGTGGAGAAGGTGTGTTTGTCGCCCATGTGGAAGGGAGTCGCAGGAGCCTTGAGATGCGGATGGTCCGGAGGAACTGGATGGCCGGGTCAAAGACGTTCGGGCTGCGGCATGAGACAAATAGGCTCCCCTGGCGAACTCCTCAGACGGGACAACCCACCCCTCTTGACAGGCGCTGAGGAGGAAACGGGCGTGGGACCGCCCGAGGTAGGTGTAGCGAGAGGTGTCCCCAATTTGCATACAGATGGCGACTCGGAAATTTGGGCGTTGAAGATGGCCAATTCTCCGTCCAAATCGAAGAGGTCGTCCTCAACGCTCTCCTCCTGCTTAGTCTCGATATTGAAGTCGTCCTCCTCACCGAATGCCAGCTTGTACTAATCCAAAGTGAAGTCGGCCGGATCGACAACATCCTCGTTAAAAAAGACATATTCCAGCCTCTTAATGAAGCTCACAGCGCCGGCCCGACTCGCTCCGTGGTAGCCCTGGAGGACCGCAATGGCGACTTCCTTCCGCACCACGTACTGCGGGTCAAATCTCAACCTTGGTTGTTGGCCGTAAAGAAAGGAGTAGACCTGGCGCCTTTTCTTCGGAGTCAACTTATAGAACATGTCCTTGTTCGGGTCATAAACGGGCTCGACCACGACATGGTGGAAATCACATGGGTAAGCCTTGGACGACACTTCATGGGTGACATACTGCACGGTGTATTCGAGCTGCGTTGTGTCCCCATCCACGGCCAAGACGTGCCTTCCCTGCTGAAGCAGACTCCACACCACCTGCGCGTGCAGCTTGCCCGAGAACAGCAATGCATCCGCCACACCACAGAAGAAAAGAAGCTGATTGCACAACTGATTCGGATTCCGCTCGCCGTCTTTGTACAGAGCCCCCCTCTGGGTCAGGTTTCCGATGTCCGCGAAAGTCAAAGACTTGAAAGACTTCTCCTCCACATCCGTGGGTGTCACTTTCTGTTTCYTCCGGAGAGCGRYRKCGTCGTCTTCAGCAACAACTCCCTCGTACACCGGGTGAGTCAGTAGCCGAGGATCCTCGCCTTTGAAAAGGATGTGCATCACATCCGGCTCCTCCCATACGCTGTTTCCGAACTGATGCGTCTTCTTCGATGCCGTCTTCCAAACCCACTTCCCCGTGTAGCATCGGGTAGCCCCAAGCGCAGACAAACATGTCATGAAGGAGAGGTTCCACAGGCAGGGGACGAATACGACCAATGTCCAGTAGTCATGACAAACGAATCCCTGCAACTCACTCAAAGACGCGAATGCCCCAGAGTCCCATTGCGCACGGTCAACAGTTCCGCACAAGTCGAGCACGCAAGTGTGGGAGCGTAGCTGATGCCCTAGTTTTCCCAGCGCAGCCTTATGATCTATGGCAGTCAATGGGTTGACGTTAAACTGGGCCAGCGTCGTCAAGGCGCTTGTCCTTGTCCACATAATGTTGATGCATTCATCAACGCCCCGAGGGTTTTTTTTGCCTTTGGCGCGATCTCCAGTAATCACCGAAAGGACGACACGCTTCCACTCCGTCGGGAAATGCTGGTCGTTGACGAGGGCCGCCGTTCTCTTGATGTTGTTGTCGTGATGACACCCGAGAAACTGAGGGCACTTGTTGACGTATGTGGTGTCCGTGAAAAATTTCCTGCTCTCGTTCCAAAGCTTGTCGTCGAGACCTCTGTCCTTGAACTCTTCGAACAGTTGCTTCTTGGACCTGAAGAACGTGGAGTTGGCATTCCACTCCCGCTTATCCATTTCCTCGTACTCGAACTCTACGTAGTGCCACAACCTCAGCATAATCCGGTCTATTTTTATTATGTCAACCATCTCCTTGACACTGAATTTCCCCTGCTCGGCCAAATTTTTCCTACTCGTTTGAACCCACACGACGTTAAGGTTCAACACGCCGTTCAACAGCCTTTTCTTCTCGCGGTCCGTCAAGTCCCCCAATTCCTTCCAGCAGTGGACATCCGGCTCCGGAACTTGGACGTAGAAAGTTTTCTCCTCCGCGCCTTTCTTTGGCTTCCCCTTCCCCTTTTTCAACGACGGGTCGTCCACCTTCACGTACCAGACGTGTTTCTTCAGCCCCTGGCTGTCAGTCACAGTGGAGAGGCCTGGCTTGGCCACCTCCTAATGGGTGGGCGACTTTTCAGTCCAACGCCGGCCGTCGGAAGCAAGGAGTTTCCCTTTCGACCACTCCTCATAGAACTTCAATCCCAAAGCGAAGACGGAGTCATCTGCCATGGCCCGCGGGAGGTAGTATCGAAGTTTCTCAGCCCATTCCTTTCTTTTCTTTGCGTCCATTGACAGATTCCAGATAGGCGTGTACGGCGTCTTCTTCATTGCCAATGCCATGAACCGCACCCACTTTCGCACCTCGTCCTGTTTCTTCGAGGCATTGTCGAGCACCACACGCGGTTTGCCCTTTATTTTCCTGATATTGCGAATGTCCCGCATAGACAAAACCTGCAAGCGCGGTGGATTCTTCTTGTCTTTCATGTTGTCTTCGTAGCTGACATGGGCGTAGCCGTCGAACTCGTCGTCAGGGAAGTAGATCGGTCTGAAAAGCCATTTACAGAAGTTGTAGTAATCAAACACGGGATGGTCTTTCACCATCATTGCCGCCCTCGCGTTATGCTGTCCACACACAGGATAATACCAGTATTTCTCTCGGTGTGAGCTGTCGAAGTCAGCAGGCAGCACCCGCACAACAGGCTCGCCGTTCTCTAGAGGCGCGACGATCGGAGCGAGAACGAAAATGGGCTTTGTGTATCTCATGTCTTTACGTTCATAGCAGTCGATCATAGCTGAGGCGATGGTATCAACGAGGAACTCATCCAAGGATCGGTGGTTGTACGCGTCTTCCCTGTCTGGAATAGCTAAAATTCTTTTGGGATGGATGTGCAACACGACGTCCTTCTGCACCCCTGTCTGCATCTCGAGGAAGAACGCATTGTCGAGGTTAAAGGTGTTGAGGTTAATCTCCACGTCATTATCCCCCTCCCCGTTGTCGCCCTTGTCTGCTTTCTTCCCCCTCGATGATTTCGCCCTTTTCCCGGAAAACTCACCGGTTCTTCGCTGTGTCGACGAGTGTTTTGGCATTTCATCCCCACCTCCAACCCTTTTCCTCTTCTCAACGGAACCGCCCTCTCATGTTGTTGGCGTCCGAGCACTCCCTCCTACCTTTCTCTGGCTTTTCAGAGCACCTAGTCCCTCTCGCTCGTCCTCATCCGGCAAGTTGTGCTTGCCTACCGACTGAGTTTTTTCAGCCGATCTCTCACGATACAATAAGTTTAAACCCTTAGGTGTAGGCATAATGAAATTGTAGATAGTTGTATTAATTTGACCCGAAACGGGGTGATCAAGCCATGAGCAGGTCGAAGAGAGTCTTAACGGGCCGTACAGATTCAAACCTACATATGTGGCAAAGTACGAGGATAACTCGTACTTTGTTGTCAGAGTTCTTAAAACAACATGAATTATGTAATACTAAATTTCGTTTAAGCACACAAATGATTTGAGAATTATGTATAAATTATATCATTACACATTGCGCACCATATTGCAAACAAACCATGCAAGTAGTCTTCGATCAACAAATGAAACAAAAGTTTATTTACATTTGACAGCACCATAGCATAATCAAAAGGTATTATATTGCCCTAATAATTGAGTCAGAAATAAGCGCTGGTTGGGCCCGGCGAGTCGTCTCATCTGACCCACGCACCTCTCGAACCTGCGGACCACCCGCTTGATCTCCAGGCGAAACCTCGACCACCTGCGTGCCACGAACGAACGAACCGATCCTTTCGACCAGACCACGAGGAGTCGTCGATTCTGAGCCCTGTCGCAACCGTTCGCCATCGCCGCCTCCATGTGGCGTCGACTCCCCAAGCAAACCGTGGCGGCGAGATACATGCAAGCCCGGTTTCAAAGGAGCACGCGGATGGTCGTCCTCCGAGTCGTCTGGCATGCCTACCTCTTGATCAGGAGGCGTAGCTGGCAGGCCACCTTGACCTCCTATCTCCCTTTCAGAGCACTCTCCTCTTGTGAACCCAGCAGGACCACTGATCGATGTTCCAGGTCCGACGTCCATAGCACTGACAGAGGTACCAGATTTCGCCCAGACCTCCAGGAAGTCTGTGACGTGAACGGCCTCGTCGTGCCCCGGCACTAGCGGGAGAAAGTGAGGCAAAGACATTGCACGACGACCGTACCCGCAGAACATCCTCCCGGCAACCTTGCATCCCTTTGCGATGCCGTCGACAGAACCATCACTTCTGTAATGCTTGTTCAACGTAAACTTGAAATTGAATTCGCCATCGTCGACCCACTGTACGATGGACCCTGCGAGACGTGTTCTGTCGGCGCGAACGGCGGCGAACAAGAGCGGCCCGCACGGTGGTTGCAACGGGTGGGAACCGTTCTGGCTCGCCCAGTCCAAATACCAGACACGTTTGCTGTAGTCGCACCACAAGTTTAGAGCACGTCGTTCTTCCTCCCCACCTCCAACTCCCCGACTCGTTTCCCTTGCCGGCGACGACGTCGTCCCTCGACGCTCCTCTCCGTGCGGGGCGGAACCACCAGCGGAGCAGCTTCGTCCGTATGTAGCCATTCCGAGAAACACACGGAGGAATGAACCCACATGCACTCAGAACAGGCAGCACGTCCCAACATCAACCACGACCCACAGCACGTATTCTGTCATTGGTCACCCAGACTCCAAAAGAACGAAGTTCAGTCATAGTTAGACGACAGTGGTCCACAAGCCTGGACGTTTCGGATGAATCTGAGGCATCGTGAGCCATCCTCATCACACTGCCCTTAAGAGAATGAATGGTCGAAAACAAAGACTATCCGAAGCAGGCGCAGTCGAAAAACCGATGTCGCATAGGCACCTGCACCGGGAAAAGCAACACCTCGCAAGAAGGCCCTAGAACGCTGATACGGCAGACCAAGACGAATACGTTGTCATCCGAAGTCGACAAGTGGATTGTAAAGTTGGCCGTTGTAGTTCGGATGAATCTGAGCTACAAAGCGGTGTGGACCTCCCCCTGTCGGCCCGTACGAAACCGAACTCGAGTTTTCTTGTCCTTCCGAGTCGGTAACGGTTGTGACTCGGAGGCATCCGAATTCGAACAGCGCGGTTTCGGATGAATCCGAGGCATCGTGAGCCGTCCTCGTCACATTGCCCTTAAGAGAATGAATGGTCGAAAACCAAGACCGTGGGATAGATCGGATTCATCCGAAGCAGGCGCAGTCCAAAAACCAATGTCGCATAGGCACCTGCACCGGGAAAAGCAACACCTCGCAAGAAGGCCCTAGAACGCTGATACGACAGACGAAGACGAATACGTTGTCATCCGAAGTCGACAAGTGGATTGTAAAGTCCGCCGTTGTAGTTCGGATGAATCCGAGCTCCAAAGCGGTGTGGACCTCCCCCTGTCGGCCCGTACGAAACCGAACTCGAGTTTTCTTGTCCTTCTGAGTCAGTAACGGTTGTGACTCGGATGCATCCAAATTCGAACAGCGCGGTCCAGAGACGGTCGTCCACAAGAGGTCATCTAGAGCACGTGTTTTCATCACCGACCAGCGAGCACTGGGTTAACCCTATCCTGCCGGAGGTTCGGTTCGGTTGAACTTGAACCTCGCAAATGTGGTTCCGATTAATCCCATACGGGGACCGGCGGATGGACCCCACAGTCTGTTGACGCCCATCCAGCCATCCAAGCTTCCGTTATTCCCCAACTCTCGATGGGTCCAACCGAATTTCGCACGGTGTGTCTTCGTCCTTGAGTGTTTAAGACGAGTGTGGCTCGGATTTATCCGATTTCGACAGAGGCTGTCCCGATACGTGCGACCACGACAGGCTGCGCCGACACCGTGTGCTTTCGACGTACAAGTTTATCAGACCGTGCGACATCGTCAATACCCTCTGCGCATATGGTTCGAATTAATCCGACTTCGCCGAGGCGCTTCGCTTTGTTGTCGCCCCACCACACACCGGACCTCCCCGTGATTATCGTAGTGTGTCATTATAATATGTGCATCATCACGGGGGATATCGTCGTCGTCGTGAGTTTTAGTTGGTTGTTGCTCGCCCAATCCAAACAACAGACACGTTTGTTGTAGTCGCAGCACAAGTTTCTAGCTCGTCTTTCTTCCACCGAGCATAACCATCTCGACTCATTTTAGTTGCATGAATCCGAGGCATTGTTGACCCTCGTCATCAGACTGCCCTTCTTAGAGCGAATGGTCGAAGACGAAGACAGCGTGGTAGTTCGGACACATCCGAACTGGGCAGAGTCGAAAGCCTGACGTTGTGACTCGGATGCATCCGAATTAGGCCGACCACTAGAAGAGGACATCGGCACGGCGTGTTTTCCTCAATGACCTGTGAGCAGGTGTGATTCGGATTTATCCGAGACGGAACGGTCTTTTGACAGCGTGTGACTTCGTTGTTCACGTTTATCGGGACGTTCGGCGTCGTAAATACCGTCTGTGCATGTGACAAATCCGAATATGCCTGTAGTATGGTTCGGATTAATCCGAACTTCGCCGGGTTGCCTCGGTTAGTGGTCGCCCCGTGAGTTTTAGTGGGTTGTGACTTGGATGCAACTGAAATTAACAAGGGTGGCAGAGCTGTTGCGCCACCACAAGATGGTATGGACAGGGTGGGTTGTCGTCCTCCAGGTTGGTTAAACATGTCGCCGTCGACAATACCCTATGAGCATATGATCACTCCGTGTCCTCTCCTGTGTCCAAGTCAGCGGAAGGGTTCCTCGCGGTGTTCGGCTGACGCGAGGTTTGATAGGGTTTAAAGATTTGAATTCACGTTCGCCTCCTGTGTCTTCGAATCTGTCGTAKYCGTCTTCGAATTAYKGATCTGTGATTGCACTCAGGGGGGGACCAACCTGAGATCGGTTGAGCGACTGTCTGCGATACACAAGGATTGGAGAAAGGCAGAAAACCCGCATAGACACGGAAGGGAGACTAAGATCGATAGAGACGTCGACAAGGAGAGGATGCGCAACGAGAGAGCCTGTCTTTAGCTCTCTGTCTCTCCATGTGCAGATCCTGCGGATGGTGTTGTCCATTTCGGAATTCGCAATGTGACCCGTTAATAAAACGACACGAAAGATATTTAAGAAAAAATTGTTCGTGTTGGCGAGAGGAAGACTGACGAAAAATTTGAAAAAATGTGGAGGACACTCATCTCGCCCGAAACTCCTTCATCTCTCCCCGATCAGATGGCACACTCACACGTCCGCATGTCATGTCCTGAACATGCGTGGCCACGCTGATGGACGCGGGGCTATATTGGAGCCTCGCATCCATTCTGCTGCCGCATAGAGCCCCTTTGTCGCATAGAGCCCCGCATCCATCAGCGTGGCCACGCTTGTTCAGGACGTGACACGTGGACGTCTGAGTGTGCCATCTGATCGGTGCGAGTGATCGCCAATGAAACGCATGCATTCTTGCTCCAGAAACTCCTTCATCTCGCCCCGATCAGATGGCACACTCACACGTCTGCATGTCATGTCCTGAACATGCGTGGCCACGCTGATGGGTGCGGGGCTATATTGGAGCGTGGCATCTATTTTGTTGTCGCATAGAGCCTCGCATCCATCAGCGTGCACACGCTTGTTCAGGAACTGACACGTGGACGTTTGACTGTGCCATCTGATCGGGGCGAGTGGTCGCCAATGGAACGAGATTCGCAAACGCACCCCGATGTAAGTTCGCGAAAGAAATTGACTAACGCATAAGACGAACCAAATAGAGTCGCTGAAGACAAACTAACGATGGGGACGAAGATGGTAGTTGAACACGACGGCACACACCACACGACACTGCTCGTTCGCGGCGACTGAACCCAATGTAATAGCCACTGCACAAATCCCGACTACACATCGCGTACATGTGTGGGCATTCTAACGGTCTACGCAAACCCAGCATGGCAGGACTTTTCAGGTAGGTGGAGATGGCAAGAGAAAGAGAGACAGAGAGAGAGAGCGAGAGAGGGAGAGAGACAGAGAAAGAGAGAGAGCGAGCGAGCGAGCGAGCGAGAGAGCGAGCGAGAGAGAGAGAGAGAGAGAGAGAGAGAGAGAGAGAGAGAGAGAGAGAGAGAGAGAGAGAGAGAGAGAG
>BFEA01001109.1:86833-98403 GCA_003427395.1 Chara braunii
GAGAGAGAGAGAGAGAGAGAGAGAGAGAGAGAGAGAGAGAGAGAGAGAGAGAGAGAGAGAGAGAGCCAATAGAGAGAGAGAGACGGGAAGTGAGACAGAGAGAGATGAGAAAGGGAGATAGAATGAGAGAGAGAACGCACATTTTCTTTCCTCGATTTACAACTATTGTTGGAAACAATGGCCCCGACGACTTGGTTGATGATCTCAAACCGCAATACGACGACGCCTGTCGCGACGCGGGAAAAGGGAGGTGCCGATGCGTGAAAGGGCAAAACCGCGAATGAAGACGTGGGAGATTGCGACGCGAAGGCGATGGCGAGGCGAGGGATATGGCGACGAGGGCGATAGAGAGAAGCGAGGCAAACGGCGGGGGAGACGACCACGAGATGGCTGTGTCCCTCGGAGACGAGATGGCTGTGTCGCTGGCAAGGGCGGGTGGTCCGGGGCGCGCGATGGGCATTTTCGGCCGTGAGGGTTGGCGACACCTGCGATTGCCTGCTGCTTTGGACGATTGCAATGCCCACCTGCAAATTTGCGGAATGGCGCCACCGTCATTCGAAAGGCGGATACATCCGAGCGGGGCCCAAGAAACGAAAGTGGGCGGGAAAAGCCACTCCGGATGACGCGTTGGTATCGTCGATATCACGGTAAAATCCGTGCGGGCACCGATATTCAAAAGTGGGCGGGAAAGTTTGCACCAGATGATGAGTTGGGACCGTCGATAGCACGGTGAAAAAAGACAAGTCCTCTCGCAATCACGGCCCGCCCTCCCGCGATGGTTTTGGACCGTGCGATTCCGTGAGGAGGGTCCGTCAAAAAAGGGACCGCCTGATGTCACAGCCCCCGACGCGGCAGTACCTGCGGCGGGCAGCTAAGGGGCCCCTCAAGCCCCACTCAGTGCTCTCTCCGTTCTCCTGTCGGGCACCAAACGAATGGGGGTGGCTGTCACACCTGTTCGCTGGTGTCATTTCTTCCGTGTGCTGCCTTTGCAACGCGTCCGCCATCGCTCGAAGTCGCCTGCATCAAATCGCAGGCCCCTTGCGCATCCAGGCCCTCGTTCTTCCAGCAATCGTCGATAGCTGGGGGCGCTAACGAAAACGTCACGCGACTGTAGACCTTGCGGGTTGTCCCGTTCGCGCTGTGCTTTCTTGTGTTGGCTGGAGGCATTTGTCGACTCACAGGTCAGTAAGAAGCCCACGCCCCCTGCTCGACCCCTTCAACATTTCAAGCCCCCACCTCTTCCCATTGCCCTTCCGCTCCTTCGACCGTGCAAGTCTTGTTCTCGTCCACCACCTGCTCCGCCAATCACGCACGCACGATCTGGAGCGCACGACGCCCACCGATCACAACGACGGAAGACCCCATGCAGTGACACACGCTGACGTCATCTTCTTGCACATTATGTCAGCGACGGGCAATGGCTTGCGGCTTTCACAGACATCGTCCTCGAGTCTTGGCGTCCTCAACATCGCTTGTTTGTGTCCTCAACATCGCTTGTTGGCGTCCTCAACATCGCCCTCTAGTCTTGGCGCCCTCCGTCGACCGCATCTTACGCGTGGAGAAAGTCGCATCGCTCTCGAGTCTTGGCGTCCTCGACATCGCTTGTTGGCACACTTTCTTGGACCCTGGCTCGCGGGTCGTCCTCCCCCAGTCTACTCAGGATATCGCAATGCAGTCGGTCGTGCGAGTATTCTTCTACATCATCGCCTGCTCCGTCTATCACGCACGAGTCGACATGCGCGCGATCTTCAGTCCACGATGTCCGCAGCTCACAACCACGAAAGTTCCCTTCCTCTGACACACGCTCACGTCACCGTCTTGCGCATGACGTCTGGAATTCGAAATGGTCTATGGCTTTCGCAGTCAAGATCGTCGGGCGCCTTCGACGACCGCATCTGACGCGTGGACGAAGTTTCATCGCCGTTGCTCCCTGGCGTCCTCAAAATCGCGGTATGTGATCACCGCTGCGATAAGACATCACCCGATAGACGTCAACACCGGAGACGTCATCTGAAAAACGCGTGTCCATCGACTTTAAGATCCCGTCCATCCATCTCCGGTGTTGACGTCTATCGGGCGATCTGTTTTCGCAGCGCTGATAGCTGGAAGCCTCACGACAAACGCGCACCTCCAACAGGAATCGCCCATGTCGCACTCACAGCCAACTGTGGCCAAGCCACCCATCCACAACGTTCAGCACAAAGGATACCCATGGCGAATCCGAAACATCCAGAATCACCTCCGATCCCGCGATATCCCACCGCCAAGTGCCAACTTCGAGCTCGTTTCCGGTCGACTCAGTAATTGAACATGTCTATCGCGGTTGTGGACGACATCAGGATCTTTTTCTTGTTGTCTTGAATGTTCCTTGTCTCATCGCCCGCTCTCGCACACGCAGCTAGCAATGAGGAACCGCCACGCAATCGGGCGCGAGACGCCGGACACGCATCGGCAACATTTTGGATATGGAACCAGCGCTCACAAGTTCCATCGCGCCCACAGGAAAACTTCACAGCACCGCCGCCCGTGCGGCAGCCCGTCCCCTCGCCACGATTCATTTTGGGCGAACTCTGACGTGGACAATCCTCGCGACGTTTGAAGTCTCGAAATTTGAGCTGAATGAACGCACATTTCGATTCCAATTAATTGCAGCCTTGTTTTCCTGAGCAGCTTAGGGAGGCGTTCTCGGGATTGCAGCGGGAGTGAGAGAGTGCTGTTCGTGCCACTTGTTCCGGATGGAGTTCGGATTCATCCGATCTCGGGATGAAGGCAATAGTAGATGTCATTTGCGATGCAAGTGGTTGGATGACTATACCCCTCTTACATCCGACCCATTGTTTACACACAACGTTTCCCCATCGAGAGTTTTGAGGCGACCCCCTTTCCATGACAACCCACCACTCATGACTTCCGTCGGTGTTCTTTGTCTCCCACGAGGGGTTATGCAATTCTCAGGCTGGACGCTTTTTGTTTCACCTCACTACGGAACGTGTGATGTAGTTCGGATGAATCCGAACCACAACCCTCGGCTCGTGAGAAGTCTCAACGGGAACCGCATCCCTCCGATGTCTCAGTGGAAGGGACAACGACGGCAGAGGGGATCGCTTTCGAAGTAAACATCTCCTGAAATCATGAGTACAATAGCTCCCCATCTGCTTTTGCCTTCGTCTGTAGCTCGGATGAATCCGAACCACAGCCACAACCAACTGACAGGTGGCAGTCGTGGCTTTTGTCAGTGTTTATTTATTCCGCATTGGGTTGTGCAATACTCACACAGGATTGGACGTTTTTTGTTTCGCCTCACTACGAACTTGTGATGTAGTTCGGATAAATCCGAACCACAACCCTCGGCTCGTGGGAAGTCTCAACGGGAACCACATCCCTCCGATATCTCAGTGGAAGGGACAACGATGGCACAGTGGATCGCTTCGAAGTAAACATCTCCAGAAATCAAGACTCTGATAGCTCCCCATTTGCTTTTGCCTTCGTTTGTAGCTCGGATGAATTTGAACCACAACCACAGACGACTGACGGACGACAGTCGTGGCTTTTGTTAGTGTTTATTTATTCCGCATTGGGTTGTGCAATACTCACATAGGACTTATAAGTTCGGCGTCACTCCTAAACGTGTGATATAGCTCGGATCAATCCGAACCACATCCCTCACCGCATCGGGATTCCCGAGGTGAGTATCACGCCCAGTGACGGGAGGTCTCATCGGGAAAGGAAAACGGCGGCACACGCCACACATCCTTAATGCAACATACAATAACCGATGGTGGGCACTCATGACATTCGTTGTTTATTTGTCCTTCCGAGAGGCGAAATGTGAACATTTCGAAGGACGTCTGGGTACCGCCTGACTGAAACCGTTTGGTGTGGTCCGTATAATTAATCCGAGCCTCATAGCTCGACGACAATGGAGTCTGATTTGTCTGCCACTCTTGGCTTTTGTCTTTTTGCGCATGGGGCAGTAAGGCAAACATCGCAAAGGACGTGTTGCTTCCTACTGGATCCGCCTTCGACTCCAGGGCTGTCTCATCCTTCTGCCACATCCCTCCGAGTGAGGCGAGGTCGCTGGCGGTGGCTCGGATTAATCCGAGCAACGGATGGTCGCACGACATCCCATTTAATGTCTATCTTTCCTGGGCGGTTGCTTGGATTGATCCGAACCACGGATTGGTGGGCATGAATGAGCTTCTGTCTAGGACTTCTGTTGGCTGGTCGCTCTGATTGGTCCGAACCTCGGATCCGGGCGGTGCTGTAGGCTTGGATGAGCGTCTGTCTTGCACTTCTATTCAGCTCGTATTCAGAATGACCGTGGTAGGTAGAGTGTGTGCTTTCATGGCTCTGCGAAAAGTACCTGTCATGTCGACTGTGCGAAAACGTCTTCTGTAGATGAGGCGGTGTGATGTGGTTGTCCGGCGTCGGTGTGCTGTTCCGTTCGACGAGGGTCGTCCCACTGTTCTGTTCGTGTCAACGTGCTTTACGGCGTGGGTTTTGATAATTTTTTGAAATCCCGCATCTGCTCTGGAACGGGTCCCTGCGTAGTTTTTAGAAAACACTCAACTGCCTTGGTGAACTTCTGATTGGTGACCTTCTGTAAGGGCTTTGCAATGCGACGTGGAAAGATTTTTTTTTTTGACGTTTCCAATTGACGGCCTTCTGTAAGGGCTTCGCCCACAAAAAAGTGTAGGGCGTTACAGCTGGGTGTGGGCGTCGTCGGGGAAATTATCATTCACCGATATTGTTTACGACCGTCTCCTCTTCCGCATGTCTATCCATGTGTTCATGTTGTGTAGGGAGTTTAATGTCGTCGAGTCCTTCGACAAGCATCGCCATGACACCCGAGAGGCACATGCGCTTAGCGAAACCCTTTCCACCTTGTGCGAGATCGTTGCGGCATCATGACGGTCTAACGTGGATCGACGACGCACCCGAGGACGACTTCGAGGACGATCCATGGACGACCGTCGTCCCTTATATGAACCGGCATCTCGATGAATGGAACGAAAATAACTGGAAGGCGATGGAGCGTTCCTGCCCATGGGCAAGCCATTACAAGTTTGCCAACGTGTTGGAGTTCGGGAGCCTCATTGCACTGCCTGCTGGTGTCCTCCATCGAAAGACCCTGGACGATAAGGGTCAACCGTACCGCTTTCGTACCAGCTTCAGACGTCGCCTCCACTGCGAGTATATCACATTTTCGCCACGAACTTGGGGAAGTTTGCAAAAGCAAGAGTTGGTGGACTGCGGTCGTCATTGTTCATTCTTGGAACACTACCCACCCCGTTGCCCAGGGACTTCTCCACAAGCTCTGTCGTACTGTTGTGTGCGCTTGACGGATGACGGATGTCCTTTCGCCAGAGTGCTTTGTGTGGCTTCTTCAAGCAAAAGCGGGAAACTTGTAGATGCAGTTGTGCTTGTGTCACGCAATGAGATGGTGCTTCAGGGATCCAGGTTCAAGGCGGTCATGTCTCGCCCAGATGTAGATGGGCGATCAGACTTGGTGAGAGCAGGTCAGGTAAGAGTTTTTCTGTCATTGTGGGATAATGTGAAAAAGAAAGTGTCTGAAATACGTGACTGTATAGGGAATTCCTTAGCACGACGAGGAGGGTTTGTCAGGATAAAATACATGTCAGTGTTTTCGGAGAAGGCAACAGTCGACGAGCCGCAGATCCATGTGTATGGATCATCTATGAATGCTATGTATGGCTTTCGTTCACGACCTCGTCCGCGGGAACCCCCGTATGTCACAAGATACGGACGTGTGGTCAGACCTTGTGTTTAAGGGAAAAGGAGACTCCCTCGTGACGACTAAAGTTGACACCTGCGTTGTTGCATTTGAACTTGCGAAGGTGACGTTCTATAAGTGTTTCGGATTCATCCGAATCATCAATCAGATACGTGCGGGTGCATCCAGCATTGAAGGCGATGCGTATAGACTTCCCCAAGGAAGATCCTTGGCTAAACAACAACCCGTCGGATTCTGTATGTGCGACTCGATAACTGCAGACCATCGAGTTTATGTTCTTGCACGCCTTCGAGGCAAACGACGCTTCCGAACAGTCTGCCACCCTCTAGATCGTCTGGTGCTGCCATGAAATGTGGTGCCTGTGTCCGAGACCCTCTGTGCAACAGCCGCTGTATGGCAGAAAATGACGTGAGCGGCGACGAACGAGGCTGTAATCATGCATGCTCACCAATACATCTTCTGTCTCGGATTCATCCGAAGTCGCCGGCTGCACAAGCGTTTTCATTACTTGCTGTATCGGCTTTTATCCAATCACGAAAGGACAGCCGAATATGAGGTTTTTTTAACAAAGGTTGGCAGAGAACTTCAGTTTTAGTCTCAGCCTCCACCCAAAGAGAGTTGCAAGCATGGGCAATCGCTTTCCATAAAGGGGACTTGATATGCAAACGCTGATAGGAGTGAAGCAAAAAGCAGGTCCAAACATCTGTGGGTCTACTCAGATTCCACTCTTTTGCCAATATGTGTTCTGCCAAGATTATCCAACGGGGTTCTCGGTGGTCCAGGCCGCATTTAGGACAAATTTGATTAATTGTTTCATTTTGATGTTATGGATTTAGAATCCCTAACCCCCCTTGATCGCGTGGTAGACAGCAGTTCATTCGTGTTGGTCTAGGGCTGCTAGGTCGCATGGTTTATAACAACTCGGCTTATGGCAAGTGTAAAGTCAATAGGGTCGGTCAATGGCAGGTTGGAGGGCAAAAAGGAAAAGAAAATATAAAAAATAATGAGGAAAAAGCGTTATAGTGAGGGGTGGCAGACGCCAGACGGTGTTTGTGTGAACTCTGCGCACCCTGTAGCTCGCCCATTCACGCAGGCTATGCACCATCCATCAGCCACTTGCAGGCGTTTCTGTAGTTTAGCCTTCTGCTGGTATTCCCCCCCAGAGAGGCAGAAGGCTATACAGAAACACCTGGGTAGGAGAGACACATCGAATACAGACAAGATTCCAAAACGAAAAGAGAACAGGTTTCTGACGTGGCTCAGTGGTTAGAGCACCAGTTGGAAATGCGCATTGTGGTATGAGGTTGCAGGTTCAAAACTCAATTGCAACCTTGCGCACGGAGGCAGAGCGTTAGATTGACGCACGGCTGGACATACACTCCCCTCAGGCTGACGCATGGTGCTACTACAGACATTGCCTCCGCACCACCCAAGGTGGGTTGTGCATTGCGTTGTATGATGGTTCTGGGTTCTGGGTTTCACATGGGTTGCTTGGGGGTGTTGGTCTTGGGTGTTCTGTTGATCTCCCCAGTCTGTCATATCAGATGTTCGTGCCATTTCTCCACGTGCGATTACATGTTACAAGTTCCGCTTTCGAACAAGGTCACGGGTTTGAGCTCGGTTCGAACCTTGGGCGGGGTCCTTAACAGCTTACCCCATTCTCTCTTCAATATATACACATGATGCTGCCTACACAATTCGATACATTGATTCACAGAGCACACAGGGGGGGCATATACATAGCTTCTGAATATACATGGCCTATGGGCTACATACACAAGTTTCCACACATGGTGCTGTCTGTACATCTTGATACATAGATACACGGAGCATACATAGCCTTCGGGTACACACATAGATTGCAAACTATACAACTATCAGACTGGGGGGGTCTAGTCACTGGGTGTGGTCTAGTATCTGCAGTAGGGACAGGAATGGGCCACAGGAGTTCCCACTGATATTGTCTAGTGACTATATAAGGCTTAGACCCTGGGGTAAGGGTAGGGGTATAAGTTGCTCAGGCCAGTCCGACTTCTGCCTGGCCTCGGGTAAGTTAGGGGAAGACCCGTAAGACTGCTTCAATGGGTGCTAACAAGTCTGAAACCTAGGTCCCAGAGTCTCTTGGGGCCTGTAGTAGATTGTCTGGGCCTGGCATCCGAAGTTTCCATTCGCTTCCACCAGGGCTGGGCAACCAATCAGCCCTGGTGCCTATCACTGCTGTTCAGTCCAAATTGCCTGGCAGTGCCCATTGGTAGGGTAATAGTCCTGAGTGCTCGTCCACTGTTTTTTTTGCGCACTTTTTTTTTCCTTCCATTGCTTTTTCCATTAATCAGTCAAAATCAACCCTCATTCACCAATCTGCACTCAATCAATCGACCGATAAACAAATCAATCAACGCCTTTTTTTTTTTTTCCCCTTCCCTCCAACCTGCTGTCAACCGACCCTATCGACTTCACACTCACCATTTCATTTGGTGATCACAGGGCGCATGCAACCCATGCCGCTGGCCTGGCGGAAACATCCAGAAGGCACGCAGTGTTGGCCCGTCTCACAGTCAACAAACCTCCAAAATTGGCAAGTCCACGGTGGAGTGAGCATGGGCGCACAAACTTAGATCAGCAAGTGTCAAAATCGGCAAGCAAGTCTAAAAATCAGCAAGTTCACGGTGAAGCTCGCATGGGCACAATTTCTTACCGAATTGTACCAGGCTGCTTGATCATAACCAAATCAAGTTATGTCAGGCTGCCAAGTGGTAAGTCAAACAGCTTCTGCCTGCCGCTTGACAGGTCCGAACTTCAATGACAGGTCATAACCAAATCGCATTGCATCAGACTGCCATTTGGCAGTCTCACCATAAGCCAAATTCTCGTTCACCAATCTGCATTCAATCAATCGACCGATAAACCAATCAATCATCGCTTTTTATTGTTTTTCTTTCCCCTTCCCTCCAACCTGCTGTTAACCGACCCTAACTACTTTACACTCACCATAAGCCAAATTCTCACTACCGTGGGCCATCGAGGCCCTAGACCACTTGGTACACCAATGAACTATCTCGTTGGTACCAGTTGGTACCGAATTGAATAAAATCAATAAAATCATTTTGCATTATCTAGGGCCGGTCAGTTGATATCTCTTAAGCCTACTCATTCCTTAAGCCCAACCAATTCAATAACCTGTCGAATCTGGACAGGACGGCCTTTCTCTTTTTTTTTAAGGCTTGAAGTCTTTTGATGTATTTAGCGGTATCCGCAAAGATGGTCAAATTCTTACGCGAAAGCACGCCTTCGATGCCAACAAGATTACAAAATAACAGAAAAGTATAAGTGAAAGTTTTCATTAATTCTCTAGCTACAGGTCCAAATAACAAAAAAGTATTCCTCTTGGATTTCCATCTTGATTGATAATTACTGTCGTTTTTGTATTTCAAGGACAAGGAACCCCGTAGCAGCCACATCCTTTTTATAACAAGCAAATAACGAGTCCAATCAATTCAATTGCCTGTCGAATCTGGACAGGACGGCCTTTCAGGCCTTTTCTTTTTGTCATTATAGTATCATTATACGGGGACGCCCCCCTTAGCAATCACATCCGTGCTCAAGCCTCCAACGAGGGAACATACAGGAGCTGCACCCACCAGCAGGTGCGATACCTGCTACAGCAGTTGAGGAACCGGCCGGGCCGTCGCCGTTAAATAAATAAAAAACAGGAGCATATATTTAAAACTTCGATCATCAGTGTAATGGAAAAAAAAAACAAAAAAAAAGAGAATTAAAGAGCTCCATTGAGCTGAAGGCTTGACGTCGTCGACGACTTGCCGTAAAACTAGACTCCACACGGATACCCCCCGGCCGAGGTCCCACCGTCCCACTAGCAGAAAGGATAGGATAGAACTCCTAAATCTGGATGTGTTTTCAGCACAGATGCAGAAAAAATGCCGTGCAATCGCGATTTCCTGCACATGTCGATCAACTCGTCCAGATTCCGGAATTCGATCCGATCCTCTTTGCTAGTGGGACCATGCCCCTCAAACCCGATCCCTCCCGAGCATCGTCGACAACATCATCACCGTGAGGAAGAGGGGAGTTGGCCCAGGAGACGAAAGAAAAGAAAACACCTCGCTCCACTCCTCACCCTAAACATGTATGTGGTCGCTTTCAGAACCAGGTGCATTCTTGCACTCCAACACGATTTTGAATGTACACAATCCCTAAAAGCGTTGACATACATGAAGAGTGTTGCGTAGTGGAGCGCGAGTGCTTATTGCCGGCTGGTGTTTATTGCTATTTTTTCGCCATTTGCACTCGACGCATAATATTATGACGTTCTCGCCTTTCTGTACTTTCTGGCCTCGTGTGTATCAACAAATTTCATGCATGTCATCCTTGCTTGCGCAGGGGCCATGCCAATTCTCTCTCTCTCTCTCCGTATCGTTCCAATTTTAACGGATGTCATTTTGTTTATTACTTTTTTTCCTCTCTGTAAAGCCCAGGGTGTTGTAGCCCGCTTGCGCTCGGGAGTATTGGCAGCTAATCGTCTTGTACTAATATTCATTGCTAATCTTCTCTAAGTGCCCTTCTTCTCCCACCTCTCTTTCGTCACACACCGTGTGTTGCAAGGTCATTCTGTCGGCGGATATCATTCATTAAGGAGCGCTAGTGCGTACAAAGCAAAAAAGAAATCGGTACGTCCTTTAGTCAGTCTGCCACAATAAAATCCAATCGGTACGTCCCTAACGAACAAAGCAAAAAAAAAAAAGAAAAAAAAAAAGACCGAACGAAAGACAACGACGGCCACTTTGCGCAAAGTAGACACACTCGATGGAACCACCTTAACTTTGCATTTTTTTTTTTTTTTTTTTTTTATCAATGACAGTTCCATTCCGAAGCAAACACCTCAGGTTCGATTTCGAAAACCGCGACACATAAAAAATACCCCAAGCCGAGACGATGTGAACCATACATTTTCTCTTCTCTTTAAAGCCAAACAAAAGAATTGCACGACAACTACAACTATACATCATGTCCACCATCCTCTTCCTCCACATCCTTCAACGAGAGCATGTAGTATACAAAGCTGTCCATCATCTTGGTTATATCAACGCTCAAATACCTTTTTTTTGTTAACAAAAAAAAAAAAACCAATTTCCTCCATCCCCTCCATCCCCCTCCATCCTGCTCATTATGATCTAGCACACAATATGCCTGTAGGACTCCACACAACGTTTCACCTATTTTACTCTATAGCCAGACAGAGTATTGATTACCCAGCCAGCCTGAATAGGGTTTCAAACTCGTCCTCTGCCGCCAAAGGGGATATTGACAGAGTATTGATTACCCAGCCAGCCTGAATAGGGTTTCAAACTCGTCCTCTGCCGCCAAAGGGGATATTGAATGCCGTACCAAGGAGAAATTCTCCGCAACGCTATGGTTCCCCATTGTCTTGCTACAGAAGAAAAATCTATCTATCAATTTTTTTTTTATTTTTATTTTTGCTGAAATCTATCTGTAGTTTCTTCTTAATGGTTCGTAAGGTATTAGACACTTACGTGGACAAACTCATCCACCCATTCCTCGAATCTCGACGTTCTGTAGGACTAAACCCGTTAATCCCGACTCGTACCCTGAATCTCGACATTCTATAGGGCTAAGTAACCCTGAATCCATCGACTCGTACCCTGAATCTCGACGTTCTATAGGGCTAAGTAACCCTGAATCCATCGACTCGTACCCTGAATCTCGACGTTCTATAGGGCTAAGTAACCCTGACTCTCGACGTTCTATAGGACTAAAGCCCCTTAATCTCGACGTTCTA
>BFEA01001109.1:113422-147788 GCA_003427395.1 Chara braunii
ACATCTCAACTTCTTTAAAATCATTTCTCAAACTCTGCTACCTGTCCTGCATAATTTACACTTGTCCATCATTTAAAAAAAAAAAAAAAAAAAAAAAAGGAGAAGAAGGGAAACGGGGGGGAGAAAGGGAAGTAAGGGGCCACTAGCATTCAACAGTAAAGAGGCAGGAAAGCAAGTCATTTCCCTTCACTCTTTGCAATTATCCGTAATTCAGATTTAGTTATCTAGGACTGGAATTCTCAACTCAGGGCATTGACATCCATTAAGTGTCTTCATAACATAAAAAAAAAAAAAAAGGGTAAACAAGAAGAAAAAAGCAACTAGAACAATAATTTTAACTTTACTAGCTTGTTAAAATCTGGTCCGATGGTATGAGCAGAACCTTTTGTAACTTTTCCTTCTTCTCTTGCAAATGGATCCCCTACTTCTCGCCTATCTGAACGCAATTGGACCCCAATCACTCGTTGGTGCGGAAGTCCTTGCCATCTTGCCCGTTTTTCCCCCTGTTTATGTACAAGTTAAAATTATAGACTGTCTTAACCCAAGGGTTAATCATAATCATCAGCTCCTATTTTTAGTTCAACCCCTTAATTCCCACACTCATTTCAGAGTTAACGCCTTGGTCATAAAGATAAAAGCACCCAATACCCCACATATTTCTCACCCCCTACCTTCCATTAATCGCCACCCACCACCTTTCAATCCACCTCCTTTCCCAATCAGTCTTCCTCCTCCACCTCAGCTCAACCTACCTTTGCTCTCAGCACCTCCTCCCCATACCAATCACCCTCAACCACCAACCGCGCAAGCCACTCCTTCCACCTCTGCATCTCAAACAGTCTCTTTGAAGCAGCTCGAGAAACTCAAGGCCCTGGTTATCCAGCAGCAGCAAGAGGCAACAGCTAGAACAGAAGCCTTCCTAGAGCAACTCACAAAGAAGGACGAGGAAAATCAGACATCCAACGAACTCTACAATAAGTAAGATTCGGAACTACATGCTATCAAACTCCGCATCGAGGACAAGTCAACACCTTCGTTTGAGGAACTCCAAACATGGTATAGACTATTTTCAGCACCAGCATGGCATTATCAAGAGGAGGCGGTCATTCGTTTTTTCACGGTGAACCTTAATTACCACCATTTTCCCTTTGGAAAAGTAATGTGAAGCGACTTCTCTTCTAGACTCAACGTTGTGACCAAAGACTGCATCGAT
Organism: Chara braunii; assembly: GCA_003427395.1. Classification (NCBI taxonomy): domain Eukaryota; kingdom Viridiplantae; phylum Streptophyta; class Charophyceae; order Charales; family Characeae; genus Chara; species Chara braunii. The sequence goes on from BFEA01001109.1 coordinate 114,636, forward strand.
CACCGAATTCCTAGTGACGTCAAAATGATCATCAACAAGGCTCTCAGGGAAGGATTGGAGCAAGCAATGCCTATCATCCGATCCAAGTACAACTACTGTTTGAGAATTGCAAGACGAAATGCATCAAGGTAAGTTCTAAGGGTTGTCGCCCAATTAATTTTCTCGCCCTGGATCGCTAATAGGTCCACGCCATTTGCGTTATGGGCTTATCATTATTTTCTCTCTTCTTCAACAGATCTTCCATGCACGATGGAGATTCCTCTGGCTACCGAAAAAAGGAAGACCACATCAAGGCTGAAGATTTCAAGAAATCATCCTCGAAAAGGTAGTATGACAATACCCTGGACAAAGGCTATGACTACAATCGCATTGCAAAGCGTGCTCACCACGACACCGACTCCAAGCAGTCTGATGTTACCAAGGCAGTCTCTGCAGTCATCAATCACAAATCAGACTAATCCATCTTCTTTTCCATTCCCGTCAGTGCCACTCATCCTTTCCAATCTAATCACTCCACCCTCTACTTCAAATCTTCAACTCGCCCTCTTCGCCTTCCAGGAACCTTCTTCCCAGCTCCTCAATCCATATAGCTTCTTTGCTGTTTCAACCTCGCACTCCTTTTCGAATTGGTCTCGTTTCCTATCAACCTCCTCAAGAAGATACTCTCATTCTGTTCTACAATGGATTCGTCACGGTGTGCAACTCAACTTTGTCAGGACCTGGCATATTCCAGTAAAAAAGATCATTGAAGTTCGAAGGATGTCAAAGGGTGTATATTCAGCAGGCCAATTCAAACGTGTACTCCACTGCGCAAACCCCCCTCCTACCTCGATTCCTAATCACTCTCTCTTACCTCACCACTCTGACTTTATCACCTCCACTGTATCCCAACTTCTCTCAACTGGAGTCATAGAACCTTCAACTTCACCAATAGTAGTCAACCCTGTCTTTGTCGCAGAAAGCTCATCCAAAACTAGGTTCATTTTGGACGTCAGATTCGTCATTGACAACCTTTTCATTTCTTTTCCTGAGTTTCATTATGAATCTATTAACGACTTCATTGCCCCCCTTTCCGACACTTCTAATCAGGACTTTCTTTCTTGTTTCGATATAAAAAATGTTTACTATCGTATTCCCATTAACCCAATCCACAGACCTTACTTAGCCTTTCAATGGAATGACACATACTACCAATTCACAACTCTCTGCTTTGGTATCTCAACAACCTGTTGGATCTTTACAACGTTTATCAAGGAAATTATGGCCGAGCTCAGGCTTCGCTGTGTCTTCATCACCTCTTATATAGATGACTCCGCCCTTGCCAATCCCAATCTCCCTCTTCTAATCTAGCAAACCTTCAACTATGTAGCACTCCTACACAATCTGGTTTTTTTTCTGAGTCTTCAAAAATACGTTTTCCTCCCAACTCAAGAAATAAGGTTTCTAGGTTTCACTATTGATTCTCACTATAAGCGTGTAAGAGTTCCCGAAAATAAGGCCGATAAAATACTTCAAACTCCTCACCCTCCAGCAGAACTTAGGCACAGCTTGCGGGAAATACAGGAAAACGTATTTCCCTTACAAGAGCATTCTTACCAACACCACTTTTCATTTCCTCACTTCACGAATCTATCACCCCCTCCAACTGGGATTCACCGGTTCAAATTTCCCACGATCTTATTTCAGACCTTTTTTGGTGGCTATACCATCTTCCTCACCTTCCCGGTCGTCTATGGACCATTCGAAAGACAACCTGCTTAATAGAAACTTACGCCTCCGCTACTGAAATCGGTGCAGTCGTTTTTCCAATGCAGGCCCCGCCACTAACCCTAAACGAATGTTTGCCTCAGGATCTCCTTCCAACCTCTTCAACTCATAGAGAACTTTATGCTATTTTGCAAACTTTCCTTTTCATCGAAGACAATCATCCTCATCGAGGCGAATGATAGTCAGTCGGCTATCGCTCTTCTCAGTCATCTCCGTTCCTCCGACCCAGTTTTTAATCCATGGCTTCGCCAAATCGCCTCAGTCCTTCTTCGTCATGACACCGTCCTCTCTCCAATCTGGATTCCCTGATCACTCAATACTGTCGCCGACAACCTCTCTAAAACTGAGGACAGTACTGAATGGGGAATCATCGACCATGTTAAGCATATTATCCTTGCTACTATAGAAGCACCAGCCATTGACCTCTTCGCTTCCGACTATCACCACACTTCATCTATTTTCATCTCTAGGTCTTGGTCCTCTAAAGCCTTTGCTATCGATGCACTCTCACTGGATTTGAAACTCATTACCTTCCGAACCTTACATATGACTTTTTCCACCCACTTCACTTATTCACCAAGTCTTGTCCCACGCAAACCTTCTTCGGCAAGTTACTTACTCATTTACCCTTCATCCAATAAAGCAAACTGGCTTCCACGCATCCTTTCACTTGACATTTCTACGAAGTTCGTTATCCCCAAATCCGAATTTTCATGTATACCCAGCCTAAGAGTGCATCATTTCTGCCCTAATCCCGCCACCCTAGGACTTTCACTATCTTCTTCACCACTTAACTCCTAGCTACCGATAGCCTCTCTTGTCACGCCAATTACCTCTCCTTCTACAGTCTCTCTTTCCGCCACTCCGCGCTTCCAACCTCGCCGCATCCTATAACCATAACGCATAAACGTTCCCACACTATTCCATGTCCCTTGACACATCATCTCTCCTAAACTCCAACCTTCCTCTATTCCGGCACGCAACCCCCCTATGCGAAATCTATGACCACTCTCACCTTCAAACACTCCCGCTTCTCCAAACCACTTCTCTATGCGCTTATTGAAAGCCCCACCACCAAGTGGACTGCTCCCTCTTCTGGCTCGAAATAGGTATCCCTTTCGCACATCCACACCTACTTCTCGTACGACAAAATCATAACTAGAAGAATCCCTAAAAATGTTTCTCCCTCATCATTGGGTTCTCTTAACCGAATAAGGAATCGACCGCCATGTCTGTCAGTCTTTGTATACCCGGGTCTTACTTCTAACTTCGCCATATCTATCTCTGTGAATTGTAAACGAAGACCCTCACAACACCGTTGCCAACTTTCCCACATGTACAAGAACATTGCCGCGTCTCGAAAAGTCTCTGCCTCACGCATTTTCTTCAAAATCTTCACCTTATTTCAAATATACCTTATCACAATCAGGAGTTTCTCCCATCCCAGTGGGCGTGCAGACTCTTCAACCACACCTCGACTCAAAGCGTACTCCGGGTATGATTTCTTAAAAATCTTCACCCAACCACTCTGGCACAGATCATCACCTTCTTCTCGCCTTAGGAGACGGAAGCTTCCACTCAAACAATTGATAACCGCATCAACAGTTCATGGAGAAACCATCGGTTCCCCCTCATTGTCAGTAGTCCGACACCTACTCTCTATTTCCACTAACCATTGATTACTAAGAAAGGACAACACATCCAAATCATTACATGTCATGCAACTTCTTCCAACTTTGTTTCTTTCAAGCCATTCATTTAACCCAAGGAGGAGTTTCTGCATCCCATTCCGCCATCGCTTCCCCAAGATGAATTCTTCAATCAATTGGCTGCTCCATTCTAGACCTGCCTGGTAAGTTTCCACTATCTCCGGTGTTGCTCGCTACTGACGCCAGCTCCCATCACTCATCCGCTCGTTCCACCACTCCCTGCAAGATGACAAGTCACTTGTGGGATGATGGGGGGATTCGGGATGGTCGAGGAGGTGTGGGGGCCTGCGGCCTAACTCTATGACTCCCTTTTGAGTGATCTGGCATCATCTATGGTTCATTCATTTTTCATTTTATCTGGAGCAGGCCTGGACAACAACTCACCAACAACGGGTTCTGCGGCTAGTGGCAACTCCCTCGACCTACGTCCTCATCTCCAAGACTGTTTGACGTACACCGATTTCAGGATTTTATTTTTCTTTCTCACTTATTCAGTCTTTTCATCTCGGTCGATTTTCATCATCTACGATTGTGACTTCTATGGATCCTACCAGTTTTTCAGTTTTTAAGATCTACGGCACGAGCACTTTCTACACTCGAGATCTTCGGCCTTTCGGAAGGGACCAGTGGGACTTACCCGGCAGGAAGCAGTCCCTCAGTGGTCCGGCCTCCACTATCTCCAGTCGCGGCGAGAGTATATGTAACCGGCGCAGGACCGGTCACAGTCGGCTGAGTCAACTCGCGCTGCCCGCTTTTTGGATTTCTTCCGCCCACTGCCTCGCCCTTTGCGTATGCGAATCTGCAAGTCACATCAAGCAAGTTAGCCAGACGGTCGGAGGACAGGTCGTTTTTCATCGCCTATTTTAGCGAAGCGGCCCCACCCACCCTTGATATTCCCGCGGTGTGTGGGTTTGCGGCCCAACTCTATGACTCCCTTCTGAGTGATCTGACATGATCTATGGTTCATTCATTTTTCATTTTATCTGGAGCAGGCCTGGACAATAGCTTCAGTACTCTCACGACCTGCGCCTTCCAGGCCTTGGTTTCCCGCAACATTCATTCTGAACGCGAACCTGCGCGCATGCCACACAAGGGTCAGGTCTTTTCAGAGGTCAAGTCCTTTCTTTCGCCTTGATTTGGTGAGGGGATTCCCATGACTGTTCCAAATAAAATAGAATAAGGTGGAGCCGAAGATGATGCCAGATCTCATGAGTCAGGAAGATGGGCTGCAGGCCCGCACACCGTGGGAAAATCGAGGGCGGGTGGGGCCGCTTCGCCAAAAGGCGAGGAGAATCGACTCACACTCCGAAGGACCTGACCCCTTGTGTGCCTGCGCAGGTTCGCATATGCGATGAGTGCTGCAGGCGGACGCAACCTGGAGGGCGCAGCACGAGAGCAAACGCAAGCTGTGGTGACAGGCCAGAGCCCTGTCACTTATACTATGTCTGGCCAAGGCATTGGGACCACTCCGGTTGGCGAGACCATTCTTCAACCTGGGTGAGTGTCACGCTTCCCGCTGGGACTCCATAGGACTAAAAATGGTCCTCCGTAGATGTTGCGAAATTGGCTGAATGTTGTTGATCGTGAAAAAATAACCTGAAGTCCGAAAATAAATTCTTGTAGAGTCATAGATTGTGGAATTGCATGGTTGAGATCGCATCGGATTCAGATGCCCAGAACTTGAACCAACCAGAGGTGCCAACCGGAAAACCGAGCGGTTGGGTCCGAAATTGTTGCTGCAAACCCCTTGAATTATCAGGCCCCCTCTTGACTTGGCACGTTGCTTCCCAGGACTGTTTCAAATAAAATAAAATAAGGTGGAGCCGAAGATGATGCCAGATCTCATGAGAGTGAGTCAGGAAGATGGGCCGCAGACCCGCACACCTCCTAATCTGCCCCACATCTCTCCATTGTCTCGCAAGTGACTCCGTCTTCTTGCAGGGAATGGTGGAATGAGCGAATGAGTGATGGAGGTTTGAGGTAGAAGCGAGCAACTCCCGCGGTTGAAGGAACATACACAGGAGGTCTTAAATGGAGTAGTGCCATAATCAGTGAGTTTGGAGCTGCAAGGCGCTGGAAGAATGGAATGAAGAAGATGTTGCTTGCCTTAAATGAATGGCTTAAACGTAATGAAGTTGGAAGAAGTTGCATGAGCTGCTGCGATCTTCACATCTTGTCGTTCCTGAGTGGTCAATGGTTGGTTGAAATCGAGAGTCGATGCTGAACTTCAGACGCAGAGGGTCTTCCGATGGTGTTACCTTCCACAGTTGATGCCGTGGTAAACTACTTGAGTGGGTGTTTCCGGCTGTTAGGCAGAGAGGGAAAGAATGATCCATGCCAGAGCAGTAGGGTGGAAGTGTTAAGGAGATCGTATCGGGATTATAGTTTACAGAGAGGCGTAATTGAGGAATTCGCTCGTCCAATGCAATGGGAGAAACTGAAAGTAGTGATGAAGTATATACGAGAAAAAGTAAAGGTTATGACGGGTTATACAGAGGTACAGGCTTATGGAGATGGTGGTGCCTTTCTTTATTTGTGGGAGAGTTGGCAGCGATATGGGGAGGGGTTGAGGCTTCGGAATAAGGAGATTGACATTGAGCGAGGGGTTGTGCGTCCTGGGTACACAAAGACCGACCGGCAAGGCGGAAGGTTTATGATACGGTTGCGAGATCAAAGAAGTGAATAGGAGACGTTCCCGGGATGGTTGCCAGAGATGATGACTAGTCATAAGCGAGTGGGCCAGGATTTACAAAGTGGTTATCTGTTCCGACCAGTGCGCGGGGATGAACCAATGAGTGGGGGGGGGTTTAATAAGCGGATAGAAAAGTGGTTTGAAGCAGCTTGGGTGTTTTAGGGGGAGAGTGGTCATAGTTTTCGGATAGGTGGGGTGCAAGCGGGAATAGAGGAAGGTTGAAGTTTGGGAGAGATGATGCAATAGGGCACGTGGAGTCAGGTGAGTACCTTTATGCGTTATGGGTATGAGATGAAGCGGGGGTGGAAGCGGAAGAGTGAGGGGCAGTTAAGGGAGGATGAACATTGTCGCCAAGCCAAGGACTGCAGGGTTGGGGACGAGACGGTTGACGCGGGGGCAGGGGAGGCAGGAGAAAGGGGAGGTGGCGATAGTGAATCGATCAGTAATATTGAGTTCGAAAATACGGGGATACCAGGAAGCCTTCTTGGAGTCGGGTAAGATGAGGAGGTAAGGAGCAGGGCTAGCACTTATCTTAGAGAGTACCTGATGAAGGAGCACTGTAGCAGGAAAGACATATCTGTAGGGGAGAGAAGGTAGTGAATTCCAATCAAGAGAGAGGGCGTCGATAAGGGAAGCTTTGACTGACCAGTCTCTTGAGATAAAAGTGGGGCAGACATGGTGGAAATCAGATGCGAAGAGGTCTATAATTGGTAATCCAAGTTTTGCGAAGATGGGGCGCTTGATGTGATTGGCAAGACCGCAATCTGTATTATCCTCTGTTTTGGAGAGTGAATCAACGTCTAAATTGAGGAATCATGGAATCCAAATTGGGTACAAGAGCGCATCAAAGGAAATTAGAAAAGAGGCTATATCCCTTAGCCAGAGGTTGAAATCCTGATGAGTAGATTTCATCTTGGAGAGGAGGTGTGAGGTGGCTTGACTGTTCGTATGAAGTCTGATAGAGGCAGAATGAAGAAGATGAGGATAAGAGGTGGCAAGAAATATAAAGGTTTCAAGGATTACAAAGAGTTCTCTGTGAGTGGAAAAAGATTGAAGAAGGTGAGGTGGAAGACATTGGTTTAGAAAGAGTGTTTCCGCGTTGATGGGGTGGATGATTGCTGCAATTTGGAGAGCAAGGCATCAGTGAAAATTGAAAGTGTTGGGGGGCGGACGGTCCAGAGTCTCCCTGGGAGGTGTGGTAGATGAATAACCCACCAGAGAAGGTCGTTGACGAGGTCGGAGGAAATCGTTACTAGAGAATCCCAGTTAGATGAAGAGATGGTGTCATATAGCGAGGAGAGATACAAAAGGGTGGGGAGGAAGACTCTCACAAGTGATGCTAACTTAGCGGCGAGTTTGGCAAAAGTTCTTCTAGAGTTGATGGAATTGGAGTCCTGAATAAGGTTGAGAATCTTAGTTACCTTGTTCTCGGGCACCTTAATGCGTTTGTTGTAAGAATCTATGATGAAGCCCAAGAAACGAATAGATTGAGAGGGCAGGAAAGAACATTTATGAAGGCTAACGAAAAAAACAAGGTTGTGTAGGAGGGCATCATAATTGAAGGTTTGCCAGATGAGAGTTGGCATGTTAGTGTGACCAAGCGCTGAGTCGTCAATATATGAGGCAATATGGACCTTGCGGAGGCGTATTTCTGCCATTACCTCCTGCATGATTGTTGTGAAGATCCAGCATACCGATAAGATGCCGAAGAAGAGAGTTGTAAATTGGTAGGTGGTGCCGTTCCATTGGAAAGCTAGGTAGGGACGAAAAAGTGGGTGGACAGGGATGTGATAGTAGTCGTTCTTTATGTCGAAGCAGGTGAGGAAGTCTTGCGTAGGTGAACCGGATAGGTGTGCGGTTAGGTCGTCGATTGTTTCGTAGTGAAAATTTGGGAAGGTGACAAACAAGTTGACAAAGCGTACGTCGAGAATGAATCTTGTCTAAGATGAACTCTCAATTGCGAATACAGGGTTAATAACGATAGGATTGAGAAAAGGTATTATGAACTTTGAAGAAAGTAGTTGAGTTATAGTTGAGGAGATGAAGTCACGGTGATGAGGTGGGTTGCTATGGTTAGGGATACGGAGTGGAGGGGGTGAGGTGCGGCGCAAAGCTTTTTTGAAAGAAGAGGCAGCGAGTACCTTCCTTACCATCCGGCGGACCTCTATCATCTTTGAGGTTGGGATATGCGATGTACCTTTAAACTTAAGTCGAACACCGTGCAGGATCCATTGGAGAACAAAATGGGAAAACCTTCTAGAGTTGGGGGAGAGAAGGAGAGATCAGTTATAAAAGTGGTGAGATGTTGAGGCTACAAAGAAGTTATCAGGGCTGCGGAGCCAAGAGGCGGGTTCCTGAAGAGCGAAAAGAGCCAAGCGGAGATCCTAAGAAGAATGGGTGGTTAAGAGATTGCTAAGAATCGTTGGGATGGAGAGAATCGGGAAGGGGGAATTAGGTTCCTGATCAGGCAGAGTTATTGGGTGTGGTATGAGCTGGTTATGTTGGTCAGTGAAAGCGTTCTTGGAAACGCGGAAGTAGTCATAGCCTCGGTCCTTGTCATCCTCGTAATGACGCTTGGAGGAGTATGACTTTTTGTGATCATCAGACTTGGAATGCTCCTCCTTCTTACGATAAGAGGATGAGTCAGCTTCGGATATTCCCAACCTGCATAGAACAGAGAGAGGAAGATAAGTCCTTGTACGCAAATGGCGTGGACTTATTTCGAGTCCAGGGCGATAAATTTGATGAATCGGGGCGACAGCCCCTTACTTACCTGTGAGCTTCCCTGCGGACGATGCTCATGCAGTAGTTGAACTCGGAGTTGATTAGCGGAAGTGCCTTGTCCATGCCTTCTCTCATGATCTTGGACAGTTGGGACTTCATTTCCTTGGTGATGCGGGAATCAAGGCAATCCTTGGCGACGGGGGCAACTCTTGAACCGAAATCACAGGCCACAGATTTCCCGATAGGATAATAAGAGTAGTTCATGCTGACTGCCAGGAAACGGATGTTGGCTTCGATCAGGGAATGATAACAAGCAGATACAAATAGCTTCTTCCAGGTGGATAATTCTTCGTATGTCGGTTGCGACTTTCTGTTTAGCTTGCCCAGAATACCATCCATTTCCGAATGGATCTTCTGGTACATCTGAGCGAGTGTCTGATTCTCTTCGTTGCGCTGAAGCAACTGCTACTGGAGTTTATGAATGGATAAGCGATTTTCTTCCTCCTTGAGGAGTAACTAGTGCTTGAGTTGCCCGAAGGCTTCAATAGTGACTGGTGCAGGACACTTAGATAAGGAGGAGCCTGGTTCCGAAGAGTTGAGAAGGGGTGGGGGAGTAAATGTGATAAGGGGGGGTTGCGGGGGAGGGAAAGGGATCAGGTTCTTCATCTTGATTGTGAGAGCATGAACTCTGTATAATTAATCAGAATTTTCAGATTGAATAGTGAAGAGGAGATCGGAGATGTCGTGGGCGAGGGGGTTCAGGCGATCGATGATCTTGGCTGGCGAGAAGGCAGGGGGAAGTACAGGAAGGACACTGTAAATCTCTGCTCCGATGACAGACTGGGGGCCCAAAGCACCTAGGAACGTTTTCAACCAGGGATCCATCTGCACAGTAAAACATTTAAAATTAAAATCCGGTTGTGAAATGGATGAGGAGTAAGAAATATTATTAAGATTTAGATTATGGTTATGATCAGGGTTGCTGGCGTTCGGGACGGCCCGAACGCCCGAACCCGAATGCTCGAACGTACGGGACCCCTTTGGAAGGCGTTCGGTCGTTCAGGCCGAACGCGGAAAAAAATAAAAAATAAAAATAAAAAATAAAAATAAAAAATAAAAAAACATTCAAAAAATTCCGAAAAACAAATACGTTATGGAAAAACATAAACTAAACAACATTTGCCTCGGCATTGCATCCAAATTCTTTACCACATTTGAATTAAAAATCAAATATAAAAAATAAATATTATGATAAAAATAAAAAAAAATAAAAAGAGAATTAAAATGAGTGAGTGTGCCAGCACCTTTTCGACACTGCCATCTGTGTAGTATCGTGTTTGGGTTCGGTGACCGAACCCGAACATTCGGGACCGAATGCGAACGAGCGCCGAAACTCTCCGAACGCGAACATAAAAATATTTAAAAAAAAAAACAAAAAAACAAGTTCTCCAAAAAATCGGAAACAAATATATGTTATGTAAAATAATAATACAAACAACTTTTGCTCTGGAGGTATGGTCAAATTCGTAACCAAACTCGAGTTAAAAATCAAAAACCAAAAAAATGTTTTTTTTTTTTTTTTTTTTTTTAATATGTTCGGTGGAACACGTTCGGGTGGTGTTCGGCCGAACACCTGAACATGTTCGGACGTTCGGAAAAGCTCCAAACATGTTTGGTGTGCTACACAGACCGCCATCTTTGGCGATTTTTAATTATGTTTTGGGCCTTTTGGCATTGACAAATGCCCCGAAAATTTACATATATGTAGTTTACATAATCAATAACTCATTAAATATTTTTCAAAAAATAATAAAATTGTTTAGGCCCCGAAATAAAGTGAAAACAAAAAGTTAAAAGTGAAAAAAAAAAAAAATAGTGAGAGGGCGAGCACATTTTGACATCCCCATCTTTGAAGATTTTTAATGTTTTTTGGGCTTAGCAGAATGGCGTCAAAATTTATAGGCGTGTAGGTTACATCATAGAGAACTCACAAAAAAACATTCAGAAAAAAAAACTTATTTTTAGGCTCCAAAATAATTTTTGGCAGGGGCCGAACCTGGAGGTGTTCGGCCCCCGAACGGGACCCCGAACGCCCGAACGTTCGGGGGCCAGCCCGGGGGCCCCCGAACGTTCGGTCAGGTAACCCTGGTTATGATGGTGAAGTCCTGAACTTCGTTAAAATTGAATAAGCTTTATTAACAAGTTCCTTTCTCCTTTTGCAAAGAATGGGTAATGATAATCTCCTTCCTGGTCTGTTGTAGTGATTCTTCCTAGCTCCCTTGTTTCTTCTTCCACCTTCTTTGTTCCTTGTTCGTTTTCTCTACCTCTCCTTCCTCCTTATTTACTTCCCTTTTTTTTTATATATTAAATGAGTTCTATAGATGCCTTGATGCTCTCATGTATTAACTCCTTCGTTAATGTTCTTCCCTTTATCCTTTGCATTCCCGGCTTCTTGCTTGCTTACTCTTCTTCTACCCTCCTTTATTGCTTCCTCTTCCCTTTCTTCCGTGTGCACATACTAGCTCTCTCCTTGCTGTTCTCCCTTCTTCATTACCTTTTCTTCTTCTTATTCTGCTTCTCCTTCTTTTTTTTCCTTTCCCTTTTTCTCTTCCCCCTTTCTTCTTTCTCTTTCCTCCTTTTCTTTCCCCCCTCTTCCTTCTTCTACCTTTTTTTTTTTTTTTTTTTTTTTTTGAGGATTGTGTTGGTGCGTTGATCGATCTTGCTTTCTTGGTTCCGTTGACATGTGATTCCTGGTGTTGTTGCTTCGTTGGTTCGTTGAATGATCCTTCCTTCTTGGGTCCGAACGAGTGCTGATGGTTTGTCCTTCCTTTGTCTTGCTGTTGCGCTTGACCCCCGTCACATTTGTTTATCTCATTATTCATCCATCTTTAGTGCCCGACGGGGCTATAATCGTAGTGTAGACCCTCCTTCTGTTCCTTCCTTTGTTTCTGTCTTACTCTTGTTCCATTCTTTGCTTGTGACCTTTGTGATCTCATCCTTTTCCTTCCCCCCTTTCCCTTTTTTCTTCTTTCCCTTTTTTTTTTTTTTTACTGTCATTCCTTGTCTGTTCATCTTGCAATTGTTCCTCGATCCTTCTCCTTGTGCTTTGTAGTATGCGTGACACCCTTCCTCGTTTGCTCTCTCTACCTTGTAACAACTCCCTTGCTTCTCCCCCTTGATCCTTCGTCCATCGTTCTTCTATCCTTCCCCATTAAGGTTAGTTTTTTCCCTTCCTTTCCTTCTGCTCCGCCTCTGTGCGCCTGCTCTCTCTTGCTTTCCTCTATTTTCGTTTCTTCTTGCCCTCCACATCCTCCTCCCTACTTTCTTCTTTCCTTCACCTTTACGTTTTTTTCTTTTTTTTTTTTTTTTCTTTTTTTTTTTAAGAAAAAGGTCCTTGATCCGAGGAAAGATGATGACTATGATGAGGAAAAGAGGTGCGAAGAAGAAAAAAACTAGTATCGATAGGATTGATAGAAAAAATCTGAAGGTGAAGAATGTTCTAGGAAGAGACTTGATGAAAAGAGTTATTAGTTTGAAAAGGGCTGCGAGACGTAAGAGTGTTTAGGTGTTAATGAGTTGATCTAATATAAAATCCATTGTGATCTGCAAATGACAAGACGACATAAATGCGGAAGTAAAGGGTAACAGAATCAGTGGATGAGTTATTCAAAAAGGAGCATGCCTGCTGTGGCAAAGGATGGTTTGTGTTGTTCTAATTACTATCGTTCTTCATATGCCTTATTGAGCTTGCTGTCAAGCTTCTTCCCTTCTTATGCCCTTACTGCTTTCTCTTCTACCTCTCCACCTTGCCATTCTCTTTGTCTCCCTTCCTTCGCCTCTTTTTTTTTTTTTTTTTTTTTTTTAATCCTCGTTTGACTCTTCATAGTGAGTATGGTGCATGTGAGGGTAAGATGAAGGTAAGAAAGATATGCTAGCAAATAGAAAATTGTATATATATTCCCCCCTCCATTTCTCTCCCTCCTTTTTTTTTTTTTTTTTTTTTTTCAACGATACGAGCATAGCGCGTAATCGGGCAACGTTTTTTTGAGAAAAAAGTGGACGGAGGTAGTAGATCTTCTAGAACTGCCATGTGGTAACTGCTAGTGAGAAAAGTGGATAAAGTTCCCGTCCCTTTTTTTTTTTTTTTTTTTTTAGAATTGTCACGTGACAATTTATTTGGGGGATGATCTCAGTAATAGTTGTATGCACATTTCTTGCTCGTTGTTTCCCTTCTCCCTCACTTCCTTCCCGCTGAGCAAAGATAGCTGAGGGGGAAGCGAGAGAGAACCAAATGATGATAGGAATGGAGAAAAGGTCTCTTTTCTCTTGCGCCGGTAGACCGTAATTGGTGATTGCAAAATAGAGAATTGCAAACTGACCGATCTAGGTTCTAGATTAAGTATGGCGATCTGGAGCGAGTGATTGCATTGGTTGATTGGTTGATCATCCGAGATAACTGCTATAGTTCCTATCTTTTTTTTTTTTTTTTTTTTTTTTGGGACTGGCACGTGTAAACTTATTTGGGACATGATCTCGGTAATAGTTGTATGCATATTTCTTGCTCGTTGTTTTCCTTCTCCCGTACTGCCTTGCTGCTGAGCAAAGGTAACTGAGGGAGGTGCGAGAGGGAAGCAAGAGATAGTCTTTCCTCTTTCGCCGACAGTCTGTAAAAGGTGATTGCCAAATGGAGGATTGCAAACTGACCGATCTAGGTTTAGATTGAGTCTGGTGGTCTTAGAGCGAGTGATTGCCTTGGTTGATTGGCTGATCGTCAGAGATAACCTTGATAACTCGTTCGAAGATGAGTGGACAGGTATGAGTGGTCATGTGGATGGTAATATAAGAATGTCATCGTTCATTGCATATGGCGATAATCTCTTGTGAATTATTGATTAGATGTTGGTTGTCAAACCGTTCGAGATGGAAGGCAGTGGCCATATTGGATGTTAAGTATGATCCTCTTCCTCCCCTTCCTTTCCTCTGCACATATCCTCCCTGTAATCGCCCATTTCCTTTCCCATTTCCTTTCCTTTTTTTTTTTCTTTTTTTTTTGCGTGGTTGACATTATTTTAGCGCAATAATAACAAAAAAAATTAAGTGGGTAGTCCGTAAAGAATATGGTCGCCATGAGTGATCATTATAGGAATACCATCCTTTCTCTCTTGATGCATTCTAAAAACTGATGGCGATGATCCTTTCCCTCTGAGTAGACTTGGTTGACAAGTTATGACAAACCTTTGATGCGGATATTAGTGTCTGCGTTAGATGTTTATCATGTTCGGTGATATTGATGCAAAGATGAGTGGACATGTGTGATTGAGCATCTCATATAAGATATGGCCGCATGTGATTGGTCAGATAAGAATATCTTTGCTGCTTCGAAAATGCAATTGATTGCCTGATGACGATAACCCTTCATTTCATCGCAGATTAGGCGTTGGTTGAGCAGCGGCCACGTTGGAGGCCTAACATGATTCCGCTTGTTTTTCCCTCTTCCTTCTTCTGCACCTATCCTCCTTTCCTTCCCCCCTCTTTTTTTTTTTTTTTTTTTTAAGCGCGTGGTTAACATTAGTTTATCGCAATGAAAGGAAATAAGTTTGAGTGGGTAGTCCTTATGAACGCCAAGAGTGGTCATATAAGAATGCATTTTAGCAACCGATGGCGATGGTCCTTCCCCTCTGATTAGACTTGTATTACAAGTTTGGATAAACGTTCGATGGAGTTAACAGGGTCCGCGTTAGATGCTTATTTTCGTGTTATTGATGCGAAGATGAGTGGACAGGTGCTATATTGCCGCATGTGATTGGTCATGCAAGAAAATCGTTTCTCTTCTGATGATGCATTTGACTGTCTGATGGTGATAAACCCTGGTTTCGTTGTTGATTAGACGTTGGTTGTGAAGCTGATAGAGTCGTCCGAGGCAGATAACAGCAGCCATAATGGAGGCCTAACATGATTGTCCGCTTTCTTACTTCTGCACCTATCTTCCTTCTTTCCCCCCCTTCCCTTCTTCTTCTCTACTTTTTCTTCCTTTCCTCCCCGTTTTTTATTTTTTTTAATTTTTATTTTTAATGCGCGAGATTGGGATTAGTTTAGCGCAATGATATCAATGAGTTTGAGAATATGATCGCTATGAGTGGTCATTTAGGAATAGCGTCATTTTACACTTGATGTGTTCTACTTAATTGATGGTGATGATGCCTTGTTAACACTTGGTTGCTAAGTTTGGACGGACATTCGATGCGGGTATCAGCGTCCGTGTTAGATGCTTAGTGAGTTTTATATCGCATTCTCGTCCTTCTTCGTTCTTCCCATCTTCTTCCATGTTCTTCCCTCCTTTCTTTTTCATTATTCCCGGTTTTTTTTTTTTTATTTTTTTTTTTTTAACGTGAGAATGATACTAATTCGGCGCGATAGTGGAAAATGAGGTTGCTCTGCCAGGCAGAACCTTTTTTTTTTTTTTTTTTTTTTTTTTTGCAGGGCATATGAGGAGGGAGATAAAACTTACTTTCCTCCTCGATCTGGCAGTGGCTATCGTCTTAGTGATTCCTTGTTACGGATAGCGACGGGTATGATCGAATGTGACATGGTCCTCCCTTCATTCCTTTCTCTGCTTTCCTACTAAAAAAAATAATTAAAAGCGTGTATTTAGTTTTGCACGTTGCTAGTATAGTGTCGAGAAATTATGATAATCTGTCATGCTGAGTTAGTAGGGAGAGATTGTGCAGAGTAATTAGGATGACAGGGGGGGGAGGAGAAGTGGAGAGGTACTATGGCCTTATTGGGAAGAAATGATTGCGCTGTGACCGGGGGGGAAGTAATCCCGGAGAGGTTATGATTGTTGCTCCCGCGGATCCTCCTTTGTATTATGAGATGTTTCCCTTCCTTGTTTTGCTGGCCCCTCTGAGCTTCTGCTTCCTCTCTTAATGCCTTCTTATCCTTCCTCGTTCCCTCACCTGTCACTTCCATTTCCCTTTATCTTCCCTCTCTTTCTTCTCTTTCCCATTTATATATTTTCTCTTTCTTTCCTTTTTTTTTTTTTTTTTTTTTTTTTTTAGAATGATAGATCCGATGCTTTCTTGAGAGAGGTCATTAAGATGATTTTGGTTTGGTCATAGGAGATTCAGTATGATCAAGGGCTGACCGAATAATCTAGTGAACTCATCGGGTAAAGAGGTGATTGTTCGGTCAGTCCATTGATCAGGTGATGAGAAATCCTTGCGTTTCAAGAGTGGTATATTTCTGTTTTGGGAGGAGTGGGGTGATTAGGCGGGGGAGTTGTAGATGCGCGACATCAATGCCAAAAAAGCGAGTAATCCAATTATAAGTTTGAACAACATTCTAAGTGGTGAAGGCGTTGTGATGATAGTACGAACAAATGATTAATAAGCAGCAAACACAAATGAAAAGACAATTATACAATCATACTGAGTTATTTGGGTCATTGATGCAACTCAAGAAGTAATTAAAGATTAACATCTCTAATAGGTCCTTATTTCTAAACAAAGTCTTTTAAGTCTGACGACCTTCTTGACAAGGGTCAACAAATTATTAAAATATTACAAAACAACTACTGATATTACAATCAAATGGTTACAACTGACAGAGCAATTATACATTCTTACTGAGTTGCTTTGGTCATTTGAAGATCTATAACTAATTAATGATTACCAAGTCGAAAAAACTCTTTTAGTTCTAAGCAAAGTCCCTTAAGTCTGGTAACTTCTTTGACAAGGGACAACAAGTTATTAGACATTACAACAACTGCTTTACTGCTCAGTTGAAAATCCAATGAGTGATACAACTTGTCACTTCAGAATCCTTGAAATTAGAGTCCATTCAGCGAATAGGGGAAATAAAAGATGCGGTGTAGGGTTTGAACTTGAAGAAAAGTAAGAAATACAGAAAGAGGATAAGGAGAAAGAGAATGAAGATAGAGATGAGGAAGAAGAAGTCCAGAGATTTGAAGGAGCCCTGTTTTCTTTTGGGTCTGCTAATCCGTGGAGGGATGAGCTGAAGTGGTGGTGACGGCGGTGCAGGTGTCGGTCGAGGTACGATTAGAAGTTGCTGCACAGGGATTGGCCGTCCTGGGGAGTTCCGCTCGTCATCGAGGTCGATTGACCTACGACGACGGCTTCTTGAAGACGAAGGGAGATCAGACTTCTTCCTCGGCGGCATCTTGCTCCGGAATGTTGATGAAGGAGAAGTCGTGCCGATCGTCCTTGAATCTGATGGAGAGGCATGGAACAGTGGGTTGTGAGGGTCTCGGTGGCTCTGAAGGCTGGTCCGGTGCAGGGAGATACTGGTGCTCTTGCCCACAAGTTGTGTCTCTCAGAAGTCTGAACAACGAAACAGGTCCTGAAACAATGAGATTGTGAAGGCGCAGATGGTAGAAATCGCTCTTCCGGAGACGCTTGAAGAATCCGTGGAAGAAGAAGGTAATAGGACAGGAGAACCCCGACTGCGTGCCAATTGAGGGGAGGTTCTCAGTGAGGGTTAGCAGGCAGCTGTTGACCCAGCACTTTACAGGATGCTCAGTGTCGTTGGCAAGACAAATACCAAAATAATAGAAGGGGATCTTGAGATCGTGAGCGTGCTGACGCTTGTAGATAGCTAGTTGTTGCGCTGCTTGGTTTCGCTCCAGTTCCGTGAGGAAGTTAAAACAGCGATTGCCGACAAAGAGGAGTGAAGATATGACGAGAGAGTAGAAAGAATGGGAGAAGAGTTCTAAGGCCTGATCACGAAGAAGAAAGAAGTAGGAGTGAGCGCCGTTCTGGAAGGTGCAGAATGAATTGCACTCTACATATTCCATAATTCCAGTAAGTGACTGAGAAGAGGATAGGTATTGAACCTCTTTTGTACAAAGAATCATTGGAGGTTGACTACAAAGGGAGGTAAGATGGTGTGACACTGGGAAGGTCAAAGAGGTGGAGAGGGAGGAGAGATGCTGAGGGAGGATCAAGGACGAAAATTCTTCTCACGACCTCTTCTGCTGAAACCAGTGGGGGGAAGATTATGCCAGAGAGGGGGGTGATCATGTGGGTAAAAACTTCAACTAAATCTTTTTTGGGTATAGAAAAATCAGATTTGAGGGTAATTTTAGAGGGAAAGTAGATAAGTAGGAAAGGGTCGAAAATGAGGGGTTAAGGAGGGGGTGAAGAGTTCGGGTTGAGAGAGGTAGAGGGCGGGGCAGGATGGGAAGAAGGAGGGGTGGCTAGGTTGATAGGGCGATGGCCGGCATGACAGGCAGAAGTAAACATGATGAGGGGTGTGACAGAGACTGGTGGAACGGTACTTCTCACCGTAAGAGAGAGGGCAGGGTGACCGTGACAACAACTGACACCCATGGACCACTGAATGTGACGACGACTGACCGATGACCGATGACTGACTGTAGGCAGACAACAGTAGGCCTGTAGACTGGAGTGCAGTCCTCAGCCAAAAGACGAGGAGAATCGACTCACACTCCGAAGGACCTGACCCCTTGTGTGCCCGCGCAGGTTCGCATATGTGATGGGTGCTACGGGCGGACGCAACCTAGAGGGCGCAGCACGGGAGCAAACGCAAGCTGTGGTGACAGGCCAGATCCCTGTCACTTATACTGTGTCTGGCCAAGGCAGTGGGACCACTCGAGTTGGCGAGACCATTCTTCAACCTGGGTGAGTGTCACGCTTCCCACTGGGACTCCATAGGACTAAAAATGGTCCTCCGTAGATGTTGCGAAATTGGCTGAATGTCGTTGATCGTGGAAAAAGAACCTGAAGTCTGAAAATAAATTCTTGTAGAGTCATAGATTGTGGAATTGCATGGCTGAGATCGCATCTGATACAGATGCCCAGGACTTGAACCAACCAGAGGTGCCAACCGGAAAACCGAGCGGTTGGGTCCGATACTGTTGCTGCAAACCCCTTGAATTATCAGGCCCCATCTTGACTTGGCACGTTGCCTCTCAGGTCGCAGTCAGTCCTTTTGTCGTCATGCCAAGGTTGTTGCCTCACCATCATGAGGTTTTCCCAGCCTCTCTTTTGGTGTGTGTAATCGAATGAGCTGAGTCTTCTTGTAAAAAAAAAAAAGAAAAAAAAAAGAGCATGTTTTTTTTGTTGTTTTATAGGTTATTTTGATTTTTTTTAAAAATTAATGTCATGATGATGTGGGGCCTGTTCTTTTTTTTTTTTTTTTAATTCGGGCCATGCTAATCTTCTCTGTATCGTTCCAATTTTAACGGATGTCCCTAAGGACTGATGTGGGGCTTGGCGTGAGCCGGGAAAAACTAGGGAAAAACTAAAAAAACGCGCTCTCATGGTTTGGCCATTCACGGGCACGGTTGACTGACCGGGGGCCGGCCAAGTTCATGGTACCGGCACTGCATGGCTAATTCCCCTGGAAGAGTGACAATTTGCCCCCGGTCACGTTCATGGTACGGGCACTGCATGGCTAATTCCCCTGGAAGAGTGACAAATTTGACACGTCACACACAATTCCTTCCTTAGTTTTCTGATCTGATCTGACATGTCTTCGTTCGTGACACTACAGTTGTCGGTGAGGATCGCACACCCGCCAACCAGATCGTGTGGGCGGTACGTGCTACCAAAGGGTCACTCACGGCGTACTCACACTAACAGTATCATGTCAAATGTATCTGACCGTGTTAACAGCCATACCTGGATGTATCAGGCCACAATTCCGTGCAGAAATACGTAAAAAGGTTGTAGTGTGAGCATGCCCTCCTCACACTGGGACTTTTTTTCCTACTCAGCTGTGGAGATAAGTGCGGTCAGTTACATCCGCCCTGGGCAGTAAATGCGGTGAGATTCATCGAGATATGTCCTAGTGTGAGTACGCTCTCAGTCGGAACGGGGCGCGGAAAGTGAACATATCGTTTGGCCGAGACGCCCACGCAACCAAATGGACCTGTAGGACTCCTTTTTTTTTTCGTTTTTTTCTGAAGGCTAATTGGCCCAACCACATTCAATCTAGCACAAAAAAATAAAAATATTAAAACAATCAATCTTGTGTCTACGTTGGCTCATCGCCTCTTACCCACAGCTTCTCTCCGAGCTTCTCTCCGAGAAACTGGCGTCGCTCCATTACACAAAACTGCACATGCATTTGGACGCTTTCCGGACCAGGTGCATTTGGACGAGTCCAACACTACGAGAATATCCGGCGAAGAAAGCGTCCTAATGCATGTGGTGTGTATGGTGTGGTGCAGCGAGGTCCACTGGCGAGAGGCGGGCAAGCGCGCTGCGGCTACCTGAATTCGGGCAGACTACCTCGCAGGGCAACAGCGCAATCGCTGCTCTATAAGAGCACTCTCCATACGCTACAGCATCGACTGCTACGTGCGCCTCCGTTCGAGTTGAACTGTGGCGGACGTCCTCTCGCAGTTGAGTCGCTCTACTCACACAGCTTCCACGTTCACAACTCTGTAACCGAAGGGGTGTCCGGTGTCGTGGGACCCCTACTGCCTTCATCGATCGACACAGGCGGTGCAGTCGTCGGGTTTTCATTCTGCTTTTGACTGCTGGCGACCAGTTTGACTTCGCATCCCTGACCTTCACTGCGAGGCAGTTTCAGAGGTTTTTTTCTCTACTTCAAATCCTCTTTCTCTCTCTCTCTCTCTCTCTCTCTCTCTCTCTCTCTCTCTCTCTCTCTCTCTCTCTCTTGTCGGGGCAATGTGGGCGCGTCAGGACGATGCTTCGTACCCTACCCAGAGCGGTAGTGGCGAGTATCTGTCTTTGTGACGCTTTGTGCGTGAGTTGCGGCCTACCTGTCAATCGCGTTGGTAATATGAGAGGCTAATGATTTCTCTTTCTTTGCCTCGGGTTGTCCGAATCATGTGAGCGTTCTGGGAATAATTGGTGGAAAACGCCCACTTGGAAAATTTGTTGGTCTTGCGCGCGCAAACTCTTTTCCCGTTAGGCAGGAAGGGCTCACGAGGTACACAGGCCGTCGGATGGGCGTATCAGCGTTTCGGGGGGGGCTGAGTTGCTGCGACTGTGTGTGTGTGTGTGTGTGTGTGTGTGCATGTCCATGTGCGTACGCGTGCGCGTTTACGGTGTGTGTTGTGGATGTTTGGCTGTACGAATCTACGAGACTTTCGCCGGTTTCCACCGATGTACAAGGTGGTCGAATCCCCGAGAGTGCCGACGGTCTGCCCAGCACGTTTGACTGATGGATAAGGACTCGCCACGTTGGCCAGAAGGGTTTGCTATCCCTAGGAGAGGTGGTGTCTCACTCGTTTGACTTTTTTTTTTTTTTTTTTTTTTGTGTGTGTGTGTGTAAGTTTTGTCATGTTTTATGCCGAGAAAGGAAGTATGACAGTGCCACACCGTTGCGTCGCGTTTGTCCGCTTCGTTGACTGTCTGATTTGACATGACGTATGGATCTTGACATCTCGTACGAGCATCAATCAGGGACCGTTTGTTCTTTTAGATTTGTATTGAATTTCTTCTCGCTCAATGTATGTAGTTTTCTCCTTATCTATCTCACCCATCCTCTCGCTACTTAATGCATGCGTAGTACGGGCTATTAGGGGGGGAAACACCAACCGGACTTTTTTGTTGCGGGTTGAAGTTGTCGATCTGTTGGTGTTGCTATTCTGAGGTCACGGTCAATCAATGCCGCTGACTGCTCGTTTGTGGCTGAAATTTCACGGCATTTCGATTCTGGTTGGAAATTACCGTCTCGCCGTGTCTGTTTTGTTCTTCCACCCGTGAATTCTTAATCAACGCCGTTGGTTGCAGGTAGACAAATAAGACCCAGCCTGTCAATCTGAGATAACGCGTTGAGGTGGGCGTGGGTGGGCTGTAGGTGGCTGTCGGTGTGTGGTGGGTAGGTAGGCGCGCAGGTGCGGTTGGGTAGGCGAATGGGTGTCGAAGCGGGGTGGGGTTGTCGAGGTGCAGATCGGTGGGTGGATGGGTGGATGGGTGGATGCTAGCGGCGCTGCAGGTGATTGTGTGAGTGGGTATGTGGGTGAGTCGGAGCGGATGTGATAGTGAGTGTGCATTCTTTTGTTCATTTTTTGTTTATCACACAAGTTGTCACATTCCCCGAATATAAGTACCTTTGATAATGAAAATGAATACAAATAATCTTTCAGGTACAGTGCAACGTTGAGTGTGCATTGCGTTTGCGGGGAGACGGTAGTTTCACTTCTCAGGGTGTATAGTCTTCAGATGTACCCCTGACCACCTTTGGTCACTGGGGTGCTATGATGCCTGGGTCGAGAGAGAGAGAAAGAGAGAGAGACGCAGAAAGACACAGAGAGACACACACAGACACAGAGAGACACACACAGACACAGAGAGAGAGAGAGAGAGAGAGAGAGAGAGAGAGAGAGAGAGAGAGAGAGAGAGAGAGAGAGGGATTAAATCGCCGTATGCGAACGCGTTTGTGGAGAGGTGCAGAATTATCCTGACACCTTGCACCTTGCCTCAAACGTGTCCAGGTTCGGGCATTAAAGACGGGATAATTGGTAGAAAGAGCCCACGCCAAAACTTTCCGGTTTTGGCTGCCCAAAGTTCGGCCGTTTGGTACTGCCGGCCCAAACAAGTTTCCCCTGGGTGAAAGTCGCCTTCGCGCCGTGGCCACATCTCCTGGGCCTGTTTTTACCGGTTCAAGAATTTTGGCGCTGTTTCTGTTCCAGATTCATGAACGGTAGGGCCCTTCTTTTTCAAAATCGCGTACGTGGGCCTCATTCGATACTTCAGCGTTACCACCCCCGGCCTCTTTTACATCAAAATGAATCTGGCGCTTTTATGCGCCAGATTCATGATCCGGTATGACCCTTGGAGGGTCGCGTGGGCCTGTAGTACCCCAGATGCAAGTCATTGGGCCGGTAGTACCAAACGGCTAATCTTTGGGCGGCCAAAACCGAAAAGGTTTTGGCGTGGGCGCCTTCTACCGATTATCCAATCAAAGACCGTTAGCACAGAACAATAATGACGTCAGATGGGTTTTACTGTCGTGAGCTTTGTTAACGGCACCCGCTTCACATGTTTAACATCTTATGTGGATTAGATTGAGCTTCATTTAACGTCCGGCTGTGTGTGTGTTGTCTTTTTGGCCGTTTAAGTTGCCTGTTTTTGTCGTCCTCGTTGTGTTGTTGTTGTGGTTGTGACTCGCGAGCCAACGCTGAATCAACGGCGCTGGATGCTTTGTGGCTGCAATTTAACAAAGATTGGCTCGCTCCACTAGTGTCCACATGCATAAAAGATGTATAAATATGCTGATGTACCTAGTATATGTTCTAGCGAAAGATTCTTTCTCAATTTGCGCTCATTGATGGTAATTGGATTGACTGATGAAGTGGTGGGGCGAGGCCCACTTGATGGTAATTGGACTGACTGATGAAGTCACCCACTGATTACCGTGGTTGCTGTGTAGATGAAGTCACGCACTGATTGCCGTGGTTGTTGTGTACCTGGTGTTGGCCTTTGCGGCAGTTGACGGTGGCTTCAGTGGAAGGAAGGTGGCGCTTTGCAGAGTTGCGTGCTCGCTTCCCGCTATCAATCAGGCGAAAGATCGTCGACTCGGTCAAGTATGGCGGAGCCCAAGCCCTGGGTTGACATGCCAGGCCTCCGCCGCATGAGCTGGAGGAAGATGGGCGCCATTGGCGGGGCTTTGGCCTTAGCGGGGATTGTGTTTGGGGGCCTGCTTCTTCTCGGCCTGCCCGTGCTCCTTATTGGCGGCTTGTTGCTTCTCCTTACGTCTCCTTGCACATGCGCCGTAGGCTGCTGCACCGCCCCGCTCTGGATCCCCCTGCTTCTTTTTGTCGGTATCCCGGCGCTCATCTTCTTCGTCACCACGGCCGGCATCACAATGCTCCTCACAGGTAAGCAAGCCAAGGCGCCCTTCGGCTCAGCTCAACTTTTGACAAGTGTAAGATTCCAAAATAGCGCGTCGTGGCAGGTTCACCCGCCAAAATATTGGCGGGGCTGAAGTTCCGTTGCAAAAAATGTATATATATATATTGTCACAAGAATATCAGAGCGCAAATGCGAAAAAAAGAAATGAGGAAAAAAGAAAGAAAAACAAGAGAAAATGAATTCAGTCTTTTTATCTTCTTCCTTACAACTCCCCCCCGGTTCAGAATCTCTTGCGTACATGGCCGCCCACGTGGATGTAGGTCGATAAGCGTCCCTCACCCCCGCGTGTCGTATCGACCCACTTGCCCACTGCCAGAAGGCAAAGAAGCAAAGAAAACAGGAAGGGAACAGCCAAATAATACAGAACAGGGGGCAACAAAACAGATCCCAGATGACAAGTCCCACATGCAAGCACCGCCCCCCATATATATCGTCACATAAATATCAGAGCGCAAGAGCCTAGCTTAGTGGGTACACCCATGAACTGTTGAAATACAGACCTGTGTTCGAATCCAGATGATAACTTGACAAGTAAAACCAACTACTAATAAATTGCTTGGGGCCGGTCAGCTCAATGACAATATCTCAAGGCCGTCGCCCTTTTTACAAAACAAAAAAGAAAAAACAAAAAAAAAAACAACAAAGAAAAACAAAAAAAATATTTACAAACATATATATATATATATCTTTCGTTGCAGCTTTAGAGGTCGCGGTCGTTCCACAGCAAAAAATATTCACAGGCGGGGGGGGGGTTCCCCCCGGTCCCACGTTCATGCGAAGATAGATAGATCTTCGGACCCGTACAACACTTTTTTTTTTTTTTTTTTTTCAAACAGATACTTTTATTACAAAATCAAATCGGAGTCGGGGATCCCACAATTCCACCCGGAGTTATCCTGGCAGCATCAGCCAGTTTAGCTTGAGGAGTAGGCTAGTCTAGGCACAGAGATGACCAGATCTAGGCCGATGTCCTGAAGCCACTCCCGTACAACATTTCTGCTGCCGAGCTAGCTTCGAAAACGGGGGCTGTTCCTGCAATTACCCCTTTTGTTAATTTCACCATTTCTTTTCGATTACGTTTTCTGTTGCAGTTGTCGATTGTCATGACTACTGGAGCATGGTCCCACTAGCAACGGGGATTGGATTGAGATCCTTAATCTGGGCGTGTTTTAGGCAGAGATGCAGAAAAGGAGTTCAATCTCGATTTCCTGCACTTGTCCACAAACGCGGCCAGATTAGGCGTTCAATAAAATCCTCTTTGCTAGTGGGACCTCACCCCTGATGTGTAAGCCTATACAGGGTATACAAACCATGTAAATGAAGTGTTTTTTCCATTTCCTTGTTTTTTATCATTTCTCGGCAAATGAGGTTTTTTTTTGGTTTATACCATTTCTCAATTCCTCCTGTATCCTTGTGCTAATCTTTTTGTATCGTTCTTGATTGTGGCCATTGTGTTTTGTTTTGTTTTTGTGGCCATTTCTAGATTTCTCGTTGCGTCCTTGCGCAGTGTGCATGTTAATATTTGTGTATCGTTCTTTTTTACCGACTATGCCGAAGGACCACATGATGGTGCATGTGTTTTGTACGTTTAGTATGGTGACCCAACTGGCCCACCTAAGTCGTTACGCCCCTGATCTGTCGGTACGCGAGCGCTAACACCACTGCTGGAAGCAGATGGATAAAGGTACAGTTTGCAACGATTATTGCACTTGGGGCACCCTACCTGGCCAGAAAGATGGGTTGTATACATTGCCCTAACTGCAATCGCAAAATGTATGTAGGGTTGGCCTCCGAAATTTAGTTATTCTATGGAATGCCGGAACTGCCAATTGCAAACTGAATCTTGGCCCGTACTACAGTTATAACTCATATTTTTGTGACTTCCGTGTAGTTTGCCCTATTTTGAATGACCTAGGTCCGGTCAGTCGAGTACTGATATCTTCGTTTTTCTTCTTCTTTGATGGGCTAGCTAAGCTATCTACTGTGTGTAGGTAGGGTTGCGTTTGTTTGGCGGCGGATTAACGTCTGTCTTTGTTCGGCGGCAGAGGGAGGCGAATAGTGAGCGCTAAATAGTGTTCCTTGGCGCTGGCTTTTAATGATAAGTGGGGGTGAGCTGGCCGAGCCAAGTTGATTGGGCGAGTAGGCGCAACGGAAAAATGCAAGGAAGAGGCGCATCATTACGCTGGCTTGCTGGTTGGGTGAAGGTGGTGCAGAAGAGGGACTAGGGGTAGCGGCGGCTTGTGTGGACCTGACCTGTTAGCCGGGCGGGTGTGTGACAGAGCTACGAACGGCTGTCTGACTGACAGGTGGGTGTGTGACAGAGCGAACGGCGGTCTAGTGGCTTACTAAACGGTTGAGTGACAGTGTAATCACAGAGCTACTGACGGTTGTGTGACAGAGCGAACGGCTGTGTGACAGGGCAAATGACAGATGTATTGGCTGTGTGACAGGCGGATGTGTGACAGAACGAACGGATGTGTGACAGGGCAAATGATGGAGTCACGGACTAAACAGTGACATTGCAAATGAAAGAAGGCGGGTGTAGGACGGAGCTGTGGGACGGAGAAAACGGTTGAGTGACAGAGCTTGGTTTCTGATAGATGCTGCAAAGGGTATTGAGATTGACCGGATGCAATGAATGCTGCCGAAGTGAGTGAGCAAGACCACACATAACGATGAAAATTATATGGTGAGGAGGAGATTTTGTCAGAGTAAATGAACGTTTCCTGATTCTGTGCGGGTTTCGCTAAGAACAACGATGTACTTACGTGCCTTTTGGATTGTGTTGTCGTCAACGTGCGCATGTTGCTTCGTGCTCCCCAGTGTTGGCAGGCTTGACGGGTGCGGCTGGGTGGTGGATCTACCGTTACAACCGGGGTCCGATGCCCCCGGGCGGAGATGCGATGCTGAGAGTTCTCGACCGTGTGAGAGGACGATCAAGGGAAGTGACGGAGAGGATCTCGAAGGTTGGACAGCAAGCAGCATCTCCTGCAGCATGAACCCATCGTCTTTTAATCGGACAGATTAATAAGCGATCGAAGAAGGAAAAAACACCAATGTCCGTGGCCGCGTCGTGAATCGCTAAGTGGAATCTGGTCGTCTCACGGGGCAAAACGTCAGAATTGGTTGATTGATTGATTCCTCGATTGAAGAAGAGCAGATGCGCGATGGGGAAGCCCGCTGAGCCTCGCAGGTTGGTCGACTGAAGGTCTATTGTTTGCTTTGACTCCGATCGTTGTCGGTCAGGTAGCAATGGGTGTACGGAAAAAAAAAGAAAAAAAATTGTTTTGAAAGCGTGTACGACACACGTGGCTGTGGGGAGAAGACGATGTGATCTGGAGGTGGGTTATTGAAGATCTGTCTGTTGACATCCACTCGGATCTTTGTTGGTCGAGGGATGGGTTTNTATTGAAGATCTGTCTGTTGACATCCACTCGGATCTTTGTTGGTCGAGGGATGGGTTTACGAACGGCGAAACCGAGGGTTTCCTGAGGACGTGCGATATGGCTGAGGGGACAACACAGTGGGATCTGGAGTCGGGTTTTGTAGTGCACTAGCGAGGCGGTCTTCAGCCGGTGAATGACCGAAGATCATGGAGATGATGATGGGAATCGCGAGAGCTCTTTTCTCTCAAGATTCTCTCACGATTCATTACCTTTTGGTGCATCAAGAACGGGGGTTAGTAGATATGGGCATTCAAACGTATATTCCAGAAATTATACCTGCTGATGATCAAACGGGATCTCGTAAAGGAAAATCATTTGGAGGAGGATTAAGTGAGGTGATGACAAGAAGGTATGTTTGATGAAGATGCTCGAATATACTGTAGTAGTACGCTAGTATGAGTACTTGGTCGATTATGTGATAGTCACAGTAGGATCTTGAAAGTTGAAAAAGACTCCCAGCCATCTGTGGGTGGAACCGGGACCTTGGGACCGAAGGCCCAAGGTCTCTAGGGCCGTTGGCAAGTATCCCAGGCCCCAGGGGGTGTGGGATCTAAAGAGCGTTGTGGTTCAGCAAAAAAAAAGGGAAGTTTGAAAATGGGGATGCATAGCGTTGCGGACGGCTTCACCTTGTTCGGGCATTCAATATCCCCTTTGGCGGCAGAGGACGAGTTTAAAACCCTATTCAGGCTGAGTAATCAATACTGTCTGGCTATCTCAAGGCCGTAAGGCGCTGGGCTAGTGGCAAGCCTCCTGATGAGACCGGAGCGCAGCCGGTTTATTAACGTAGAGGAATGCGTGTGCGATGATTCGAGCTGCTTGTACACGCTGGATTCGCTAATGGAATATTGTTTTTGCATGTAAAGAGCAATCCCGTCACCCTTTTCCAAAAACAACAAAAAAAAAAAAAGTATAGAGTGGCAAGAACGCCATATACGAGAAGTGCAAGTGGCGAAAAATTAGCAATAAACACCAGCCACTGGCAGCCAGCAATAAGCACTAGCGCTCCACTGCGCAACTCTTCATGTATGTCAACGCTTTTAGGGATCGTGTACATTCAAAATCGTGTTGGAGTGCAAAAATGCACCTGGTTCTGAAAGCGACCAAATGCGTGTGCGTGTGTATGATGAGTAGTGGAGCGAGGCGTTTTTTTTCTTTTGTCTCTTGGGTCAACTCCCCCTTCATCACGGTGATGTTGTCGATGACGCTCGGGAGGGATCGGTTTTGAGGGTGTGGTCCCTCTGTGAAGGAACCCCGGGGAGGAAGAAACCCTTCGCCCGCTGAAGCCAAGGGTAGCAGCAGCGTCTGTCACCCGCCGTTCCCACTTCCGAGGCCCTCAGCAACCGACACTGTCAGGAATTCAGTGCTCAGACTTGCCTGTCTTCCGAGTTCAAAAGGGAGAACGAAACAACAGAAAAATACGAAAAAAAAGGGTTGAGTCGATTTTAGACGTTTGGTCTGCAAGTGTGAGATGAGTAGGACTTTCAAGGCTCGTCCAGCAAGATCTCAGAAGAAGTAATAAAAAAAAATTAAAAAAAGTTGAAAAAATAAAATGTTCAAGGTTCGTCCAGCAAGATCTCAGACCTCCGAGAAAGTAATTAAAAAAAATTAAAAAAATTAAAAAAATAAAGGGAAACTACAAAATTGGGAAATACAGCTTTGGCAGTAATTGGTTTGCTTAGCGATATTGCAGGTAAAGGAACACAAAATACCCACATCATACACCAGTTCCCTGTTGCCAGTTCGAGACACCTTCGACGTTTTTTTTTCCCAGAATTAAGTTGGAAGCTAATTCCAATGGGTCAAGGCCTGCAAGGGTATTCAGACTGATGACTCACAAGGAGTCAGAAGGGAACTAAGTACCGCCAGTCACTCTCTTGTCTTGAACTAGCTTCAGACCGAAGCTGCAGAACTCCCCTTACAGGGCCAACATGACTGAAGGAGAGAAAAGCTCTGTTAATAAGATAAAGCTGGAGATCTCTCTTCTTGTTGCCGGTCATTGCTGAATTATAGACACCTGATTAACCATCCTACAATATGCCTCAATCTTTGCTGTCACCTTTGTGAAAATAGGATGTTTTGACTTGTCAGTTGCAGGAGGGCTTGCACAGAGGGTGAAGAGTTTTTGTTTTTATGGATCTGTTCGTCCAGCGCTTCCTGATCAGTCGCCCTGCCCAGCATCCTGTTTCTTCTACACTTGCCCCTTTCTCTCTTCTCTCTCTCTTTGACTTCTCTTTCTCCCTCACTGATTTTAAGTTCCTTGTACAGTGCCTTGTGTTCACGCTCGCCAGCACAAGTCTCTAGCCATGCTGCCAGCTAGCTTTCGGTATACACCCCTGCGCGGTCATTTGAATGGTTCATTGGTTCATGCATCTTGAGCCGGTGTGCTTGTGGACCACTGTCTCCTGCAGTGTTGTGGAGCGCCCCTGATTAGTGAGGTCCCCTCTTTTTCTTTCTTTCCTGCAATGTGAGTTAGTCACCTCCACGCATCTTTCCTTCCCGCAATGTGAGTTAGTCACCTCCACGAGTCTGCACAGGCAACACCCAAGGTTTCAATCTTCACTGATCTCTACTTGCACACAGTCAGATCGCCAAGACTGAGGAACTAGCTGCTTGACAGCTAATTCCCCCACGCCTGGTTGCAATGGAGGGAGTCCTTGTTCGCTCGCCTATGCCCCTCCCTTCATTCGGAGGCAGTTGCGGACAATTCGTAGGCCTCTCTAATAGTCCCTATCCTTCACTCTTCTCCTCCCTTTTGCCGCTCTCTTCACTCTTCTCCTCCCTTTCGCCGCTCTCTTCTTTCCTTCTTAAGATTGAAGGCAGCGTGAAGGGTTACAATGATCCTCCCTTCGCTCCCGAAACTCATGTGGCTCGTCGAGGTTATTGCGCTCGTAAAGGTTCACCTGTCATGCTGCTCCCCCCTGGGGTCCCCCCCCTTTGGCTCGTGCCGTCTCAACGTGCCAATTCGCCTCGCTGTCCCGCCAGTCTGTACGGGGTGTTTGCAGTCGGAAGGCGCCAGCTTGCGCTGTCTCAACGTGCCAACTTGCCTCACTTCCCCCCTGGTCTCCAGGAGGTGGTTGCAGTCGGAAGGCGCCAGCTTGTGCTCGGGTCGCCGCGTTCGCCTTGATCACTCTCTACTCGTCCGTAACTTGAACCCAGATGCTCTTGCCCACGAGTTGATCGCACACTGCCCAGCTTCTTGATAGCTCCCCTCTCAATTCTCCTCTTTCTCTCTCTCTCACTCTCTCTTTATGAGCCTGCTCAGTCTATGGTTCAAAAGCGACTACAAGCTCACCTCGATCAGAAGAAGAGTGTGCTTTGTAACCACCCGGCTGCACCTGAGTCTGGGTCGCCCTCATCACTCAGGTACTCGTTTGCTTGCTCCCCCAAATGAATAATCACCCCCGAAAACTCTCCTCCTTTTCCTTGGTCTCCCTGTAGTTCGTCTGAGCGTGCCCAGACGGTTACTCCTGGCTTGCGAGGTGCTCTTTTTTTCCGGCCTAAAAATCCCCTTTGCCGTCCGACAGGGATGTGCCCTTCAGGCTGACCGGCTCACTCAGCCTTTGCCTGATTTGCCTGTCATTATTCCTCTGGTATATGCACGTGGCTTTAAGTGATTGTCGTGATGTCTGCCGGGTGCATGGCTGCGGCCTGATTTTCTGGACTGTGGTACTTCTCAGGCCCTTTGCCCCCATCCGCCCCCTTTGGACTGTTGTGCGAATGCAGTCATGGCGCTTTCCCTGCGGTAGAGGCGGCCTCTTGGCTTTCAGGTGCCTGTGCCTGCATATTCAGCTCAATAATAGATAGAGCCTGCTGGTACCTGTTCTGCACGTGGTCCAACTCCTCGAGAAATTTCATACGCATACATGTAGTTTGGGCCCAGATAGCTGTGGAAATGTTGGAGTTGCGTGCACCCCTCATGTCCGGTCATACTGTCAACCAAATTTGGCCTCCCTCTTGATAATCTGGGGCTGCAGGTACCTCTCTTCACATAGTCGTACCTTAACCGCATCAGCCCGTCCTCATGTTCGCATTTGCCGCGAGAAGCCTCTAGTCAAGGGTAGAATGTTGGTGAGGAAAACCGGCAATATGGGTCCACAACCTTGGAGAAAGCTTTGATTTGGAGTAATGGTCTCAGGAGTCGGTGTCTCGATGTCGTTGGCTGACAGCCACCTCATAGGGCGGGTAATTCAAGGCTCGGTTGATAATCCATAATCAGCTTTTTTTTCCAGATTTTGGAGCATTCTTTAGCCGTTAAAATCTGGCCCCAGTCAGGCCATCCGTGAGTTCAGGCAAAATTAGGCCCTCCGCTGTTATCGTTCTGTGTTGACTTATTGTCGACATTCCGGTGCTGTGTTCATACGTCTCGCTTGTTGTCTCTTCTCAGACAATAATCATGGTTACCACTTACAACTTACCAGTGTTGCTGAGTGTTGGCCCGGCGTCAACTCATATCTTGAATCAACCAATGACATGGTTACCACTTACAACTTACCAGTGTTGCTGAGTGTTGGCCCGGCGTCAACTCATATCTTGAATCAACCAATGACCCTTGTCACACGTGTCCCCGTTGTCCTTTGCGTAGCATAATTCAAGGGTAGGTCACACACAAAGCTGGGACATTTGGGGAAATACTAAAACAACAAGAATCAGGGTGGTCGAGTATGGGAACATAATCTGGACACAAATGGAAAATTAAGAGATTTTTATACTCCTTTTCATTATTCTTTACTGTATTTATGACTTTTGATATAGCCGCAAAAATAATTAGAACACCACCTTCGACATGAGACCACAAAATCGCTTGTGCGGAGTCCTGTGCATGCGGTCAAGGTCGGACGGTAGTGGGCCTAGTGGCAGTGAATATAAGGTCAAAATAGTTCCTTTAAGGGAGCTCCGAAATAAAATGAAGTAATATGATATTTGGTATATTTGTAGGTCTAGTATACATGGTTACGGGGACGGAAAA
Organism: Chara braunii; assembly: GCA_003427395.1. Lineage (NCBI taxonomy): Eukaryota > Viridiplantae > Streptophyta > Charophyceae > Charales > Characeae > Chara > Chara braunii. The sequence goes on from BFEA01001109.1 coordinate 146,810, forward strand.
CGGGGTTCAGTTTGGGCGCCCTGTTTTTCCGTCTCTCGCCTGACATGTTTGATGTCAGAAAAGGTTAGCATTACTTGACGTAGGTCCATAATCCCTCCATTCCGGGAGGAGGACTGGATTTTGGCCGCCCGACACCACTAGCAAAGAGGATGGGATCAAATTTATTGAGATGTGCAGGAAATCGCTATTGAACACTATTCTGCATCTGTGCTTAAAACACATCCAGATTCAGGAGCTATATCCTATCCTTGTTGCTAGTGGGACCTCGGCAGAGGGGTATCAGTGTGGAGAGTTTTTTGGTGAGTTGTAAACCTGTTTTTTTTTTTTCTTTTTTTTTTTGTTTCTTATTCAAACTATTTATATTAACCAGAAGAGGCCGGGGACCTCACAATTCAACCCGGGGGTATCTGACAGCATCAGCCAGCTTAGCTTACAGGCCTTTGCCTGCTGAAACGCAAATCTGCTAATTTCCTGTCTCTAAATCAAATTTCGACCTGAGCTATAGTTGCCTGTGGGACCCTGTTGCTGCAGAGCCAGCTTGTCTTGAGAAAAAGTTGTAGCGTGGAGTTCTATGTTACTCTCCGTACAGATACGGGCCGTCCGTACGAAGCATACGGCCGTACGTACGGCCCCCCCGGCGGCCATACGGGCCATATGTACGGCCGTACGAGGTGTTTCGGCGGCCTTTCCGGGCTGCGATCGGTACTGAGGGGGTGGGGGGGGTGTGCATGCTGGGGGGTATGCCCCCGAAGTGAAAAAACAGAAAAAAAAAAAAGTAGGTTTAAGCCTTAAGGGGTGTGTGGGGGCTGTCTCTTATACACATCTAGATGTGTATAAGAGACAGACGTACGGCCGTACGAGCCCTTTCGGCGGCCTTCCAGGGTCGGGATCTGGCATCTGGTGGGGTGGGGGGGGTGTGCATGCTGGGGGGTATGCCCCCGAAGTGAAAAAACAGAAAAAAAAAAAAGTAGGGGGGGGT
>BFEA01001109.1:155069-174700 GCA_003427395.1 Chara braunii
CCGTAATTGAAGTCCAATTTTTTTTTTTCTTCTGGAGACAGCCTCTCGCCCCCTCCCGCCATGCCCTGCCACCTTCAGAATCGCGGTGTGGCCGACGGGGGACCCCGACCGAAACCTCGTACGAGCCGCGTTCGGACGGCCGTACGACCGTTCGTACGGCCGTACGAAAGAAGCTCCGTACGACGTACGGAGAATAACACAGGCGGAGTAAAGACTTGCTTTCTTGATTGATTGGGACATTGCAACTTGGACCAGAGCCCTTGGAACCAGTAACCGGTAACTGCTATCTTTCTACTGGGCTATCTAAGCTATCTAAGTTTTACTACATGTGGGACTATCCCGGCCCAGAGGACCCCGGTTTGGTCTGACCCTACTCACACTCACCTACTGGCCCACTGCGGCCCTATAGAACCGAGTGTATCTGGTTCCTGCGCGGGGTACCCCTATTGACTGAAGGTGGCCCCACAAAGTGCCCTGGTGATGGTCCTCCTGAGACCCATTGCCCCTTTAGTTATTTGGGACTGTTTTCCCATTCAAAATCCACTCTGCGAACACGAGCTCCCCTGAAGAGTTCACTGTGATCAGTTGATCGCTCCTAGCCCATGTTCTTTTGAACCATCTCCTCTTAACTCCGTTTCCCACTCCTGACTTCACTTTCCTCCTCCAGTCGAAGTTAATGGCTTGTTTTACTCCCATCTTGATCCTCCTCTTGATTTCCGTGTCTGAGAGTGTTTTCTTCTCAAATCTCGTCTTGTTCATGTCCACCCATATGATTTCACAGATGATTCCCCTTACCACATGGGCTATGTAACCCCAGCCTTCCTTGCCCTTCTCGCCTGCCAAGTTTTCTGGGAGAAAACCCAGAATCACCCACTCCTCATTCCACGCCGCTCCTTCTCCTCCCATCTCTTCCCATTGCTGTTTCCACCAACCCCTGATTCGTTTGGACGCAGGGCACTCCCACCATAGGTGCCTTGTTGATTCGAAAGGCCAGTTGCAGCAATTGCAGATCAGCTCCACCCCCATCCCTCTACTCTGTAACCACGTGAATGACAAAGTTACTGCCATAGAAAGTAGCCAGAGAATGCTCACCTGACGGCCATTTGGCAGGCTGGTGAGAATTTTCTACAAGTTGTTGAACTGCGGTTCTGACTCTTGTATGTTGATACCCAACATCGCCTGCCACCTGTTCGCTGCTATCTGTGTCGGTGACGTTTGGGACTTTGCGGAGATGGCATACCCTGTGCTCACTGAGTAGTCATGGAGTGGGATGATCTGCGTGTCTAACTGTGGCCTCCAGCCCCATGCTTGTGGATTAATACTCAGTTTCCTGAGTGGCACCCGGCCAATCCACGTGGCAATTCTTGAGGGTTCTTTGCTCCTTAGCATCTCAGCTACCCGGATTTGTGGTGGGTTTGACCATACCATCATTGTTTCCACATCTAGGAAAGCCAGCCTGTTTGAGTGTTTCTCGCTTCTCCATTTCTCAACCCTTCTGAACCCGCTGTCCAAAATTGCAGTTACTTTTCAAACTACCTCTGGATCTTGTTCTTCTGCTGCATAATACCAAGTTCCCAATGGGTTTACTCCCTTCGGTCCTAGCAGCGTCATCCAGTCTCTTGGTATTGCCAGTTGGAGTTCATTCAGGTGAACCTCAATACTTCTTAGACCCTGCAACTCACCCTTGACTTCCTCCTTCGATCTCCATCCTCCCAAAAGTGTAGACCATAGGTCCTTTATGCGTACTATTCCCTTCCGCATCCATGCCAGCCCGAACGAGCCGGTTGAGCCGTCTGCCTTGAAAGTGTTACCTGTGTGGTCGTGGATCAGCGGGTTCTCGAACAGATTTTGTAGTACTTCTTCCTTCGTTCGTGGCGGGTTTCGCGCATCCGATGGAGACTTGTTCCACGCCTTCCTGATCGCGTTCCAAAATTTGGACTTCAATCTCTTTTTCCTTAAAGATTCCATGAAAAAACAGGTCCATGTATCTTCCGGTCTGATGAGACCTCATTCCTGCATGAGGATTCTCTCTGCTAATTCCACCCAGTGCTCCTTCGAGTTCGCCCTGGCCACTCTGCATATCCATGCCCGAAGTTGAGCCTGATTCCTTCTGGTGGGGTCCATGAGTCCCAGGCCTCCTTGCTCGCGGAAAAAAGTGAGGATTTGCCATGCGATCTTCACCAGAAATCCCTCATTCTGATTTTCCCTTGGTTTCCACAGGAAGCGCGCCACCATTCTGCGGATGACTATGAGGACACTCTCCGCCAGTTCCCTTACCGCTGATACGAACCAAAGAATGGAAAAGAGAGCTGCATTTGAAACCAGTGCTCTTCCTATGATTGAAAGATGTCACGCCGTGCCCCACAGTTGAAGCTTAGCTGCAATTCGGTGTTGTAGCAGCAGCCCTTGAGCCGTGGAATCTACTTGGAGGCTAATCAATACCCCCAGGAAACGCTCCTCCTCTCCTTCCTCCACCCTCTTCATTCCCCATTCTCCTCTATGTCTGTAGGCTTTTGGCAGCAGGTAGGTCGACTTGTTCCAGTATACCGTATCTTCGGACAAGGTTTGAGTACTCTGTCATGGCTTCCTTCATTGCCTTCATCGCTCCTTCTGTGTTCTCACATACTGCCAAAAGATCATCTGCAAGGGCTTTTACCCTCAATTCTGCACCGCTGGCCAATTGTAAACCTCTGATCTTTGGATGTCTCCTAATCCGATTCAGTAGCACCTCCATTTGCAGTACAAAGCGGGGCGAGGAGGCATCCTTGCCGAAGGGACCGTGATAGCTTGAAAGGGGCGGATAGATGCCCGTTGATCATGACTGCCGATGTTGTTGCAGTGTACATCACTACCACCCATCTGCAGAAACCCTCCCCAAAAACCATTTTTCTCAGGGTTGTCATGACGAATGTCCAACCCACCTTATCACATGCCTTTTCTAGATCGATGAGAAGGACTGCCATGTCCAAGTTCTCTGACTGCACTATTTCCAGCACCTCAATCGATGTAATAATGTTGTTGAAGATCGATCGACCTTGGACAAAGGCTCATTGGTCGCCCACTACCAAATCCGGCAGGTGTTTGGCGAGTCTCCTTGCTAGAGTTTTAGCCAGTATCTTGTAGGACACGTTCAAGAGGGAGACTGGACGCCAGTTTCTAACGTCTGTTTTGTCGCCCTTCTAGCACAACATTGAGATGACCCCTTGTGTCATTCCTCTGCCTAAGCCCTAACCTTACAGTGCCTCATTAGACAACTTTACCAGCACTGGTCCGACCGTTCCCCAATTCTTAGCATAGGATTTCACTGTCAGTCCGTCTATCTCCGGCGATCTCCCCCGGGCCATCGTCTTCAAGGTCTGAGTGGTTTCCTCCATAGTGATTGGCCTGTCCAAGTCTAACTTCGCCGTATTGGACAGAGTCACTGGTGTCTATCCACATGTCTGAGACTTCCGTCAGGTCGCTGTAGGGATCCTCAAGTGGTCAGCGTAATGTGAGGATGTCTTCGTAGTAGAGTTTTGCATAGGAGAGCATTCCAGAGGTTGATGCGGCTCGTGGAGCATCCTCGTTGAACGGGTGGCGCAGTTCTATCATTCGTTGTTGAAGCCTTCTTGGTTGCAGACGTTTAAAGGTCTCTTTGGTGATTTTGTCGTGAACTTCAATCCCTTTTTCCTTGAGAATCCCAGTCCATCTGCGTTCCTTCTCTGCTTGCATACTTTCCCATTTCGCCAGCCTTTTCGCCCTTTCTTTTGCCCATACCAAGGTTGAAATTGGATGACCCTTCATTCTTTCCTCTGCTACTTCCACCCCTTTCTTGCACACCGCTTCCTTCTGATTCCTTGTCTTGGCCAGGATTCTTGAACAGTCATTCAAGACCCCTGAGGCGATAGTTATACCGTTGTCCAGCCAGTCTGCGTCTGTTTGGAAGTGTTGTTTGGCTGACTCCCAACTCTTCATGTGATTATCCAACCATTTAGCAATACTTGGATCTTCGAGGAGCTGTGAGTTCAGCCTGAAAAAACCTCTTCCTCGTTCTACCCCCGTATGCAGTTTCACTTCCGCTATGACCGGCTTGTGGTCTGACATAGGGTGGAAGATTTGCTGAACTGTTGTGACTGACTCCAACGCCTGACTGGATACTAGAAAGTAATCTAGTCTTTGTTTTGTCACTGTTCCTCGATCACGATGTAAGTGTGACATCCAAGTGTAGCCCGCCTCCTCCGGAGACATCAATCTGAACGCATCTGACAAAGCTCTGTTGTAACATCCAGCAACGTTCTCACATTGCTGATTGTGAGTCTGGTTCCAGTGCTTCATCAAGGACAGATTTCAATCCCCTGCCATGATTAACCTATCAACCTTGGGAATGTGAAGCATCAACCCTGCGAAGAACCTCGACCGTTCCCTTTTGTCTGTGGGTGCGTAGACCGTCATGACAGCCCACTCCTCGTTTCCTACAGCGAACCTGACCCATGCCCATTTTCCCCACATGTCCGCCTCCTGATCTAGACTCTTCACTTGGAGGTCTCTATGTAGGAGGATACCCACCCCTCCTCTTGTTCCTTGAGCGGGGGCCCATACTTGTAGGCCTTCCCACCAGTCTCCTAAGGTCCTGAGCTTCTCCTCGCTCAACTTGGATTCCTGAATCAGCAGGCAATTAATTTTCCATTCATGAACCCAGCTCTTCACCCTTCTCCTTTTAGCCCTCTCTCCTAATCCCCTCACGTTCCATGTTGCCATTTTTAGCCTATCCATGGGTGTCAATGGTCTCCGCTTGCTGTTGGATGCGGGATGATTCTTCCTGCGGCCTCATGTCGGCTGCAGCTACTTCCATTATGTTATTACCTTTGACAGTCTCTCTCGAGTTGTTCCTGGAGCTGCCACGTGACGATGCCGTTATGGACACGGACCCCCACTCGTTAGAGAGCTTTCTGAGAAGAAATTTCGACTGCAGGTTCTCTTCTTGGAGGAGTTTTTCGTTGACAGTCAGGAGGATCAGCCCGCTGATGCCTGGGACCACCGCAATTGATTTTAGTTTTGGCGCCCCCTACTCCCTAACTTTGTCCACATTGTACCACCGCACTCCTGATTGTGTAAGCAGTTCTGCTGATTCCGGTGGGATGCGGGCGTCCATGAGTGGGAAGTAAAACTTGCAGTACCTGTCACTCGTCTCACAGATCAGGTTCACCATATCAGATCCTGCAATCACCCTGACAAGAATATTCATCCCGAACAGTTCTTCCGTCTTCTCCATAATCAGCGCTGGCGTGGGGGTTATGTCTACTTCTGGTGAAGGGATAACTACCTGACCGTTGTGATTAGCCAATGTCAGAAAGTAGATTCCATCATTGGCTAATGTGCACACTAGCGGCAGGATTCTCCTTTTCACTAGTTCTGCATAGCTCTTGTGGACCATTTCAGCCCTTTTGTTTCTGTCTGGGCATAGTCTCTCTCCCGCTCCCTCCTCATCCCTTCTTCTTTGTCTTGATTGCGTTGAACTTTCCATTGAGGATGTAGAGTGGTCTTCCGCCAGCTGTCTTGCACTTTCACCCCCTCCTTGAGATTCGCTGGCTATCCGCATTCGAGAATGAGAGGACGCTGGTGTCTTTGACAGTCCTTCCAAGGCGCCCTCTTCCGGGATGCCCTCCGGTCTTGGTCTGTTAGCTCCCGTTCTCTGCTCTACACTTCGATGGGGCCTGTCCACCAGACGTGAAGCTCCCCCTCTCCATTGTCTCCAGCTGTTCCTCCCTGTATCTTCTAGCCTCCATTCAGCCCTTCGTCCGTAGTTGTGCTTGAACTGTTCCTCCTATGCAACATGTTGCATGCCTCCCATACTGGGCTCTAGGATTTCTACTTCACCCCACTCTTGGATGCCCTTCAGGTATCTTGGTTGAGGCCGCTCCGGGTATTCCGAGGCTCTCTGTTTGGGCCAGCTTGGTACAAGACAATTCTCAGCTGAATGCCTTGAGTGGAGGTGATTGAGTGTTCCCCCTTGTTGAAACTGGGACAATTCGGACCTCTCGGGGCCTTCAGGGCCTGGGTGTCCGTCTTGATGCCAAGCTTGCCGTTGGATCCCCTGTGGATCCTGCCACATCTGGTACGTAGGAGGAGTCATGCCATACCGCCCTTGGACTTGGGCCCCCGTTCCATACATCAGATCTTCTGGATATGTGTTTGTTGGCCACATTGTTCCTCCTTCCGGAATCCACCCTCCCGTCAGACTTACCCAGGGTGGAGCTGGACCTCGCCGCTTCTACCGGTACTGCTTCCACTGACAGCCATGGTATAAGTAATAGGCATAGGGCTGCTGGAAGCAGGCTGCAAGGCTTCGCGCGCTGTCCCGTCTTGAGGTCGTCCGGTCGCAACGTACACTGCCTGCGTGAACCTGCACGCCAGTCAAGACCACGTTCGTTCAGAGGATTCTAAGGGAGAAGTCGTTCTTTCTCGCCAATTTTGACGAAGCGGTCCCGCCCGCACGGGTGGTTTAGGAGGTGTGCGGGCCTGCGGCCCGCCTACGAGACTTCTTCCTCGACTGTCAAGCAGCATCAGCGGCCTCCATTTTCCTGATTTTATCTGGATTGGACCTGTGCAATATCAAGAAAGACAAGACTGTTGCTACTTAAAAAAAAAAAAAACACCACACGCAAAAAAAAGGAGAAACGCCACAATGCAAAGAAGCCTGATTGCAACGACGCCCAGTCATCCAGAATCCCCAGAATCCAGAAAAGATCCAGAAAAGAACCCCCGACAGGCCCCCAAAAAAGACTCAACCCTCCACCTGAAAGGGAAACCTGGTTGTCGCCCACCCCGCAAGCCCAATCGACCTTATGAAAAGACCCCTCCACATACACTCCCCAAAGCCTGCCACGACCTAGCCGGGACCGCACCCTTCCCACCTTTCCCTAAAGCCCAAAAACACCCAGCCGGGACCGCACCCTTCCCACCTTTCCCTAAAGCCCAAAAACACCCAGCCAAACCTCCATTACAGTCCACCACATTTCCCGAAAAAGAAAACCGACCCTTACAACCGGGCAGCCTCTGGCTGCGAACACTAGCAGTATTATGTCAAATGTATCTGACCGTGTTTACAGCCGGACCTGGATGTATCAGGCCACAATTCCGTGCAGAAATACGTAAAAAGGCCGTAGTGTAAGCATGCACTCACACATACACTTGGACTTTTTTCTACTCAGCCGTGGAGACAGCCTGGGCAGTAAATGCGGTCCGATTCATCGAAATATGTCCTTACACCCAGCCTGGGCAGTAACTGCGGTCAGATTCATCGAAATATGTCCTTACACCCAGCCTGGGCAGTAAATGCGGTCAGATTCATCGAAATATATACTAGTGTGAGTACGCTCTCAGTCGGACGGGGCGAGGAAAGTGAACATATGGTTTGGCCGAGACGCCCATGCAACCAACTGGACCTGTTGGACTTCATGTGTTTTTCGGTTTTTTTCTGAAGGCTAATTGCCCCAACCAAATTCAATCTTGCACCAAAAAAATAAGAAAAATAAAAAAAATCAATCTTGTGTCTACGTCGGCTCATCTGGTTGCAAATCTTTTTTTCTTTTTTTTTCTTTTTTTCTGGTTGCAAAATCTTGTGTCTACGTCGGCTCAGCTGGTTGCCAGAAAAGACAAAAACAAAAAACAAAAAACAAAAAACAAAAAACAAAAAACAAAAAACAAAAAGCAAAAAGCAAAAAGAGAGTGGCCTTCCTGCATGGCTACGTGCCAGCTATCGCCTCTCAACCACAGCTTCTCTCCGAGAAACTGGCGTCGCTCCATTACACAAAACTGCACATACATTTGCACGCTTTCCCAACCAGGCGCATTTGGACGAGTCCAACACTATGAGCGTATCCGGCCAAGAAAGCGTCCAAATGCATGTAGTGTGTATGATGTGGTGCAGCGAGGTCCGCTGGCGAGAGGCGGGCAAGCGCGCTGCGGCTACCCGAATTCGGGCATGCTACCTCGCAGGGCAACAGCGCAATCGCTGCTCTATAAGACCACTCTCCATACTGTTCACGATCAATTGCGATGTGCGCCTCCGTTCGAACATCCTCACGCAGTTGAGTCGCTCTATTCACACAGCTTCCACGTTCACGAGTCTGTGACCGAACGGGTGTCCGGTGTTGTGGGGTCCATACTGCCTTCATCGATCGACACAGGCGGTGCAGTTGTTGGGTTTCCATTCTTGACTGCTGGCGACCAGTTTGACTTCGCAGTCCTGACCTTCACTGCGAGGCAGTTTCAGAGGTGGAGCTTTTTACTTCAAATCCTCTCTCTCTCTCTCTCTCTCTCTCTCTCTCTCTCTCTCTCTCTCTCTCTCTCTCTCTCTGTGTCTCCGTCTCTGTCTGTGTGTGTACCCCCCTCTCTCTCTCTGTCCCCCCCCCTCTCTCTCTCTCTCCCTTTCTCTCTCTCTCGCTCTCTTTTTTGTCGGGGCAATGTGGGCGCGTCAGGACGATGCTTTGTACCCTACCCAGGGCGGCAGTGGCGAGTATCTGTCTTTGTGATGCTTTGTGCGTGAGTTGCGGCCTACCTGTCAATCGCGTTGGTAATATGAGAGGCGAATGATTCTGTCAATCGCGTTGGTAGTATGAGAGGCGAATGATTTCTCTTTCTCAGCCTCGGGCTGTCCGAATCATGTGAACGTTCTGGGAATAATTGGTGGAAAACGCCCACGCGGAGACTCTGTTGGTCTCGCGCGCGCAAACTCTTTTGCCGTTTGGCAGGAAGGGCCCACGGGGTACACAGGCCGTCGGATGGACATATCAGCGTTTCCGGGGGGCATAGTTGCTGGGATTGTGTGTGTGTGTGAATGTGCATGTACATGTGCGCGTTTACGGTGTGTTGTGGATCCTGACGGAAAAGGGTTTAATTGCTGCGACTATGTGTGTGTGCATCTGCGTGTTGTGGATCCTAACTGTCTGAAGACTTTCGCCGGTTTCTCCGATATGTATCGGGAGTTCGAACCCCGAAAGTGCCGATGGTCTGCCCAGCATGCATTTGGCTGATGGATAAGGACTCGCCACGTTGGCCAGAAGGGTTTGATATCCCTAGGAGAGGTGGTGTCTCCCTCGTTTGACTGTTTTGTGTTCTTGGTGTGTGTGTGTTGTACTGTTTTACGCCGAGATAGGAAATATGACGGTGCCACACCGTTGCGTTGCGTTGCGTTTGTCCACCCGATGGTATAGTGTCGTTAACGGTCTGATTTGACATGACGTATGGATCTTGACATCAGTCAGGGAACGTCTCTTTGTTCTTTTTCTACATCTGTATTCTTCTCTCTCAATGTGTGTAGTTTTTTCCTTACCTATCTTACTCATCCTCTCGCTACGTAATGCATGCGTAGTACGGGCTACTAGGGGGGAACACCAAGCGGACTTTTTTGTTGCGCGTTGACGTTGTCGATCTGGCTTTGTTGCAATTCTAAGGTCGCGCTCTATCAAAGGCGCTGACTGCTCGCTTGTGGCTGATATGTTATGTTATTTGGATTCTGTTTGTGGCTCAAATTTTATGGAATACCGAGTCTGGTCGAAAATTGCCGCTTCGCCGTGTCTGTATTGTTCTTTCACTCGTGAATGCTTAATCAACGGCGTTGGTTGCAGGCAGACAAATAAGACCCAGCCTGCCAATCTGAGATATCCGGTTGAGGTGGGCGTGGTTGGGCTGGAGGTGGCTGTCGGCGCGGTTGGGTAGGCGGATGTGTGTCGAACCGGGGTGAGGTTGTGGAGGTGCAGATGGGTGGGTGGATGCGAGGATTTTCATGTGGCTGTAGGAGCGGGTATGTGGGTGGGTGCGGGGTGTGTGTGTGTGTGTGTGTGTGTGTGTGTGTGTGTGTGTGTGTGTGTGTGTGTGAATGTGACCTGCACCTCTTCATTTAAGTGAACATGCTGCAAGAAAAGGGGGAGAGAGAGAGAGGGATTTAATCGCCGTATGCGAACGCGTTTGTGGAGAGGTGCAGAATTATCCTGACTTCTTGCACCTTGCCTCAAACGTCTCCAGGTTCGGGCATCAAAGACCGTTAGCTCAGAAGAATAATGACGACAGATGGGTTTCACTGTCGTGAGCTAACGCTAATGGCACCCGCTTCACATCACGGTTAACATCTTATGTGGCTTAGATCGAGCTTCATTTAACGTCCGGCTGTGTCTGTGTTGTCTACTTGGCCGTTTTCGTGTTATTTGTTTTTGTCGTTGTTGTTGTTGTGGTTGTGAGCCAACGCTGAATCAACTGCGCTGGATTCTTTGGGGCTAAAGACAGTTTGCCTCGCTCCACTGGTCTCATAATGTACACATGCATAAAAGTCGTAAAAACATGGGGATGTGTCTATATGTTCTAGCGTAAGATTCTTTCTCAATTTGACACATTTAGTGAGTGGTGGGACGAGGCCCATTTGATGGTAATTGGACCGACTGATGATGTCACTCACTCGTTACCTTTGTCGTGTTGTGTACCTGCTGTTGGCCTTTGCGGCAGCTGACGGTGGCCTCAGTGGAAGGAAGGTGGCGCTTTGCAGAGTTGCTTGCTCGCTTCCCGCTATTAATTAGGCGAGAAATCAGTCGACTCGGTCAAATATGGCGGAGCCCAAGCCCTGGGTTGACATGCCAGGCCTCCGCCGGATGAGCTGGAGGAAGATGGGCGCCATTGGCGGGGCTTTGGCCCTAGCGGGGGTTGTGCTTGGGGGCCTGCTTCTTCTCGGCCTGCCCGTGCTCCTCATTGGTGGCTTGTTGCTTCTCCTTACGTCTCCTTGTACATGCGCCGTAGGCTGCTGCACCGCCCCGCTCTGGATTCCTCTGCTTCTTTTCGTCGGTATCCCGGCGCTTATCTTCTTCGTCACCACGGGCGGCATCATGCTGCTCCTCACAGGTAAGCAAGCCACGACGCCTTTCGGCTCAGCTCAATTTTTGCTTAGCATGCTGCTCCTCACAGGTAAGCAAGCCACGACGCCTCTCGGCTCAGCTCAATTTTTGCGCAGTGCGAGTTTCAAAAATAGCGCGTCGCGGCAGTTTCACAGCGAAAATATTGGCGGTGCCAAAGTTTCTAGGATTCTCCTTGCATCCTTTCGCAGGGGGCATGCTCATCTTTTTGGACGTTCTTTTTTTTTTTTTTTTTTTTTTTTTTTTTTTCCTTTTTTTTTTTGGATGGTTTTTTTTTTTTTTTTTTGTGGCCATTTCAACGTTTCTCATTGCATCCTTTCGCAGGGGGCATGCTAATTTTTTTGTCTCGTTCTTCTAACGACTGTTCCGGATGGGCTAAATGATGGTGTTCGTGTTTTGTACGTGTAGTCTCCTGACCCAATTGGCCTAGCTCAGTCGGTGCGCCCCTGATCTGTCAGTATACAGACCCCAGCGCGAACACCACTGGAAGCAGCTGGTTAAAGGTAGAGGTTGCAGTTGCACTTGGGGCACCCTACCTGGCCAGCAAGATGGAGTGTATACATTGCCCGAACTGCAATTGCAAAATGTATGTAGGGTTGGCCTCCGAAATTTAGTTATTCTGAAGGGGTAACTACGCGAAAGTCACAAGAACTAGTTATAATTGCAGTATGGGCCAAGATACAGTTCACAATTGCAATTGCACTTCGGACGCCCTAGATGGGTTGTATACATTGACCGAACTGCAATTGCACAATGTATCTTGGCCCGTACTACAATTATAACTCCTTTTTTTGGCTTCCGCGTAGTTTGCCGTATTCTGAACGATCTTGGTACAGTCAGTCGAATAATGATATCTTAATGATATCTTCGTTTTTCTTCTTTGATGGGCTAGCTAAGCTATCTACTGTATGTAAGGTTGCGTCTTTTTGGCAGCGGATTAACAGCTGTGTTTGTTCGGCGGCCGAGGGAGGCGAATAGTGAACGCTAAATAGTATTCCTTGGCGCTGGCTTTTAATATGAAGTGGAGGTGAGCTGGGCGGGGCAAATTGATTGGCGAGTAGGCGGAACGGAAAAAAGCGAGGAAAAGGCGAACCATTAGGCTGGTTTGCTGGTTGGGATAAGTGCGGGCGCGCAAGACGGACGAGGGGTAACGGCACCCGCTTGTGTGGACCTGACCTGTTAGCCGGTCGGGTGTGTGACAGAGCTACGAAATTCTCTGACAGGCGGGGTGTGTGACAGAGCAAACGGCTGTGTGACGAGGCAAACAGTGAAGTTACTTCCTAAACAGTGAGTGACACAGTTGAGTGACAGTGTAATGACGGAGCGATTAGCAGTGGTGTGACATAGCGAACGGCTGTGTGACAGGGCAGGGCAAACGGTTGAGTGACGGGCGGAATGTCCAGTGACAGTGGAATGACAGACCGACTAACGGCTGTGTGACAGGCGGGTGTGCAAATAATGGCCTGACGGACTAAACAGAGACAGTGCAAATGATTGAGTAACAGCAAGTGAAGGAAGGCGGTTGCAGGATGGAGCTGTGGGACAAGAGAAAGCGGCGGAGTGACAGAGCTTGATTCCTGATGGACGTTGCGAAGGGTTGATGTGTTACGGAACACAAAAATGAAGCCCCGCGCCATTCCCATATTAAAAAAAAAAAAAAAAAAAAAGCGACGCCATTACGGAGCATACACAGCCGCGCGCGCTCCTGTCTGTTTCTGACGTTTGTTTTCCTTTTCGCTGCGCTCGCGCATCTGAGGGTATCGAGATTGACCCGATGCAGTGAGGATCTCGGAAGTGATTGAGTGGGACTATACATAACGATGAAAATTATATGGTGAGGACTCTAAGGAGGAGATTTTGGCCGAGTAAATGAACGTTTCCTGATTTTGTGCGGGTTTCGCTAAGAACAACAATGTACTTACGTGCTTTTGAATTGTGTTGTCGTCAACGTGTGCGTGTTGCTTCGTGCTCCCCAGTGTTGGCAGGCTTGACGGGTGCGGCTGGGTGGTGGATCTACCGTTACAACCGGGGTCCGATGCCTCCGGGCGGCGATGCGATGCAGAGAGTTCTCGATCGATTGAGAGGACGATCCAGGGAAGTGACGGAGAGGATCTCGAAGGTTGGACAGCAAGCCGCATCTGCTGCATCATGAACCCATCGTCTTGTAATCTGACCGTGTAATAAGCGATCGAAGAAGAAAAAAACTGATGTACGTGGCCGCGTCGTGAATCGCTAAGTGGAATCTGGTCGTCTCACCGGGCAAAACGTCAGAATTGGTTGATTGATTGATTCGTCGATTAAAGCAGAGCAGATGCGCGATGGGCCCGGATGGGGAACCCCGCTGAGCCTCGCAGGTTGGTCGACTGAAGGTCTTTTGTTTGCTTTGACGCAGATTTTTGTCGGTCATGTGGCGATGGGTGTACGAAAAAAAACAATTCTTGTGTTTTAATGTGCACACGACACACGTGGCTGTGCGGAGAAGACGATGTGATCTGGAGGTGGGTTATTGAAGATCTGTCTGTTCAACTCTGTTGACATCGACTCGGATCGTTGTTGTCTGTTCAACTCTGTTGACATCGACTCGGATCGTTGTTGGCCGTGTATGGATGGATGGGTTTACTATCGGCGAAACCGAGGGTTTCCTGAGGACGTGCGATATGGCTGAGGGGACAACACGAAGGGATCTGCAAATGGGTCTTCTGGTTCACTAGCGAGGCGGTCTCGAGCCGGTGAATGATGGAACATCATGGAGAGAATGAGGGGAAGTAGGTGGAGTACGTTGGAGGAGGGGAGTAGGGGAGGAGGAGAAAGCGATGGTGATGACGATAGTTGTTTTATGAAGATGGTTGAATATACATTACTATGCGTACTTGGTCGATATTGTAATAATCACACTAGAATCCCAAGGGCCGTTGGCTAGTACCCCAGGGGGTGTGGGATCTTAAAAGCGTTGTGTTTTGCTTAAGGGGAACCTGTGCAGGCATCCCCAGTCAGTAGCAAGTCCTCGCTCGTGCGCAGTGCGTAGAGAGCTAGCCATTGGGGTCGGGATAGGGGGGTCGAACTTCAAGGGGGGAATGTTGGAGAGCCTCGATGACTGACCTCCCTTTTCCTGGCCGTCCCATGGAGGCCGAGCCCGGGGCCATGCCCCACTTGTCGAGGTGTTAGTTCTGGTTTCAAGTATGCAGGGCTCCCTGCCATCCGATCTGATAATTCCACGGCCACGATGTGACCACGTTGAAAAAATACATCTTGAAACAGAAACTAAACCCCCGCTAGTGGGACATGACCCCCGGTATCTCTATGGGAAGGTGGCGGGAAAAAAAAAAGACAAAAGGTACGTATTTCATTAAAAATAATAGTAAAAAAAAAAGATGGTTGACATTGCAATAGCGCGTGCAGATTTGGTAGGCCGTTGGCATCGACCCCTGCGGGTCGGAGTTTCGAAGACGCCTTCTTCTAGAGGTGTTTTTTTGTTTGTTCGCTGCCGAGATTACCCATCGGGCGATTCCTTTTTTTATCAGGCGACCCCTCTCTGGATTGAAGGGGTTTCTAATCCTATAGATCGTCTCGTCGAGATTCAGGGGTTTGTAGTCCTATACATAGTATAGAACGTCGACATTTCGGGGCTGGTGGTCCTATAGAATGTCGAGATTTAGGGCAACTTAGCCCTATAATCTATAGAACGGCGGCATTCCGGGTAATAATTTCGATTCGAGATTTAGGGCCCCTGTTGGTCAGAACTTGGTCCTATAGAACGTCGACATCAGGGTAATTGCGATTCGAGATTTAGGGCTCCTGTTGGTCCTATAGAATCTCGAGATTGAGGGTAAGTTAGTGCTATAGAACGTCAATATGCAGGGTAATTTAGCCCTAAAGAAGATGGAGATGAAGGGCATTGTAGTCCTATAGAACGTTGAGATTCGAGGAACGGGTGGAAGAGATTGTCCACTATGCTTAAAGATGAGAGTTTGTTAGGAGCCATTAAGAAGAAATAATAGATAGACATCATCATAATCATCATAATCATCATAATCATCAGCATTGGTATTATGACCTCACAAGAAGCAACAAAATTTATCATCATCATATGAGGGACGCTGAGCCCGGTGCTCAGCATGTTTGTTTTGGCCACCCCGGGTAGACTGTGAGGACCCCGGCCTCAATCTTCTTATTGATAATATCAGCCTTGGGTTTAAAATATATATATATATATAAAAAGAAATGATAGATATATTCGTCTGTAACAAGAACATGGGGATCCAGAGTGTTGTGGAGGAATTCACCTTGTTCCAGCTTTCAATATACCCCTTTTGCGGCAGGGGATGAGTTTAAAACCAGAAGTTGGGTATTTAATACTGTCTGGGGTGAGAGAGGAAAATGGGTGAAAATTGTATTGTGTGCTATGTCATTATGACGAGGATGGAGGAAAAGGAAATTTTATCTTTTCTGAAAAACAAAAAAAGAATCTTGTCTTCGAGGGTAGATGTATCCATGATGAATGACAGGCACATAGTATAAACTAGGGAGAATTGGTAGAAAAAGGGCCCACGCCAAAACCTTTTCGGTTTTGGCCGCCCAAAGTTTGGTTGTTTGGTACTGCATGCCCAAACAAGTTTCTCCTGGGCGCAAGGCGCGTGCGCGCCGTGGCCACATCTCCCTGGGCCTGTTTTTACTGGTGCAAGAATTTGGCGCTGTTTCTGCGCCAGATTTATGAACTGGTATGGCTTTTCTTTTTCAAAATTGTATGTGGGCCTTATTCGATATTGCAGCATTACCACCCCTGGCCTCTTTTACATCAAAATGAAACTGGCGATGTTCTGCGCCAGATTCATGATCTGGTAGGGCCCTTGGAGTGCCGCATGGGCCTGTAGTACCCCACATGCAAGTCGTTGAGCTGGTAGTACCAAGCAGCTAAACTTGGGCGCCCAAAACTGGAAAGGTTTTGGCGTGGGCGCCTTCTGCCGATTATCCCTATAAACTACATGCTTAGTTAAGCTCCTGGAGGAAATTGTATTGTTCTTCTAACTGGGTTGGGTAAAAATGTGTAGTGTCACATTTGTCTCGGGCTGGGGAAAAAAATAAATGTAAAAAATTGTGTCGCGGTTTTTTAAATTGGAACTGAGATATATCTTGTCAACTAAGACTGATATTATACTGTGTGGTTCATTCCCCTATCACCCTAGAACAGACCTACCACGGTTCTAGGTTCTCAAGTCCTTAGCAATTTGATGTTTTTAGCTCCTATTGCTGCCATAAAAAGAGAGACTGACTAATGCTGCCAGAAGTTCCCAGTCGGGGTTTAATTGTGGGGGGCCCGGCCCTGGTCGCTTTCCTCTTCGAAAACAAACAAGCATTTCAAAAATGGAACTGAGGTGTCTACTTCGGAATGGAAAGCCTTTCCAGAGTGTTGTCAACAACAGCACCGTGAGGAAGGGCAACTTGAATCATGAAAAATAACAATTGAAAGCCTACGTAGGACGTAACCAACGGCCAAAAACAAAAGAGTTTGAACAAAAGACAAAGGCCACTAGTTCAGAGGAGACAGACAGACAGTGGATGGTATATCTTCACAGTTGCAACATATTTCTCAACCTAAGGCGGTATTTTGCAAATTATCCCTAATAAATAAATAAATAAATAAATGAAATTAGCCTCAATCCTGAAGGCTTGAGGTCTTTAAGCACTTGCCGTAGAAACCTCTAGTGACTCCACATCAACACCCCTCAAATCCGATCCCTATGAGTGTTGTCAACGACACCAGCGTGAGGAAGGTGGACTTGTACGTAACCAACGGACACCGACACCCCTCAAATTCGATCCCTCCCGAGTGTTGTCAACGACATCAGCGTGAGGAAGGTGGACTTGTACGTAACCAACGGACCAAAACGAAAGTGTTCGAACACTTTTGTTTTCGTCCGTTGGTTATGTACTACGTAGACTTTCGATTGTGTTATTTTTCATGGTTCAAGTCCCCCTTCCTCACGCTGATGTTGTTGACAATGCTTGGATTTGAGGGGTATGGTTGTGGAGTTACTAGTGCTCAATGACCTCAAGCCTTCAGGATTGAGGCTAATTTCATTTATTTATTTATATATTTATTTATTTATTTATTTATTTATTTATTTGTTTATTTGTTAAGGAAAATTCGCAAAATATTGCTTAAGGTTGAGAAATATGTCGATATCATCCAGTTTCTGACTGTCTCCTTTGAACTATTGGCCGTTGTCTTTTTGAACTCTTTTGTTTTTGTCCGTAGCTTACGTACTACGTAGACTTTCGATGGTGTTATTTTTCATGGTTCAAGTCCCCCTTCCGCACACTGATGTTGTTGACAACGCTCGAGAGGGATTGGATTTGAGGGGTATTAGTGTGGAGTCACTAGAGAGTTCTACGATAAGTGCTCAACGACCTCAAGACTTCACGATTGAGGCTAATTTTATTTATTTATTTATTTATTTATTTATTTGTTAGGAATAGTTTGCAAAATACTTTAGGTCGAGAAATTTATCAAAATGGACTTGAAAGATGTGCCAAAATGCTCTTCAACGACCTCAAACCCTTAAGATTGAGGCTAATTTCATTTATTTATTTATTTATTTATTTATTTATTTATTTATTTATTTATTTATTTATTTGTTTGGGAGAATTTGCAAAATACCGCTCTAGGCTGAGAAATATGCCAAAATGCTCCTAATATATGTGGTAAAATAAAAAAAATTGCGACTGTGAAGGTGAAACCATCCAGTGTCTGTCTGTCTTCTCTAAACTAGTGGTCGTTGTCTTTTGTTCGAACACTTTTGTTTTTGTCCGTTGGTTACGTACTACGTAGACTTTGGATTGTGTTATTTTACATGGTTCAAGGTCCCCTTCCTCACGCTGATGTTGTTGACAACGCTCGGGAGGGATCGGATTTGAGCGGTATCAGTGTGGAGTTACTAGAGAGTTCTACGGCAAGTGCACAACGACCTCAAGCCTTCAGGATTGAGGTTAATTTCATTTATTTATTTATTTATTTGTTTATTTGTTAGGGATAATTTGCAAAATACCGTATAGGTTAAGAAATATGTTGCGACTGTGAAGGTGATACCATCCAAGTTTTGTCTGTCTCCTCTGAACAAGTGGCCGTTTTCTTTTCTTCGAAATCTTTTGTTTTTGTCCGTTGGTTACGTACTACGTAGACCTTCGGTTGTGTTATTTTTCATGGTTTAAGTCCCCTTTCCTCACGCTGATGTTGTTGACAACGCTCGAGAGGGATTGGATTTGAGGGGTATTAGTGTGGAGACACTAGAGAGTTTTATGCAAGTGCGCAACGACCTCAAGACTTCACGATTGAGAATAATTTAATTTATTTATTTATTTATTTATTTATTTATTTATTTATTTATTTGTTACGGATAATTTGCAAAATACCGCCTTAGGTTGAGAAATATATCAAAATGCTCCTGAAAGATGTGCCAAAATGCTCCTCAACGTCCTCAAGCCTTCAAGATTAAGGCTAATTTCATTTATTTATTTATTTATTTATTTATTTATTTATTTATTAGGGATGATTTGCAAACTACCGCCTTAGGTTGAGAAATATGATAAAAGCTCCTGAAATATCTGGTAAAATTAAAAAAATTGCGACTGTGAAGGTGATACCATCCAGTGTCCGTCTGTCTTCTCTTAACAAGTGGTCGTTGTCTTTTGTTTATACATTTCTGTTTTTGTCCGTAAGTTACGTACTACGTAGATTTTCGCTTATGTTATTTTTCATGGTTCAAGTTCTCCTTCCTCATTGTTGACAACGCTCGTGAGGGATCGGATTGGAGGGGTATCAGCGTGGAGTCACTGGAGAGTTCTACGGCAAGTGCTCAACGACCTCAAGCCTTTAGGATTGAGGCTAATTTTATTTATTTATTTATTTATTTGTTTATTTGTCAGGGATAATTTGCAAAATACCGCTTTAGGTGGAGAAATATGTTGCGACTGTGAAGGTGATACCATCCAAGTTCTGTCTGTCTCCTCTGAACTAGTGGCCGTTGTGTTTTCTCTAAACTAGTGGTCGTTGTCTTTTGTTCGAACACTTTTGTTTTTGTCCGTTGGTTACGTACTACGTAGACTTTCGATTGTGTTATTTTACATGGTTGAAGTTCCCCTTCCTCACGCTGATGTTGTTGACAACCCTCGGGAGGGATCGGATTTGAGGGGTATCAGTGTGGAGTTATTAGAGAGTTCTACGGCAAGTGCTCAACGACCTCAAGCCTTCAGAATTGAGGCTTATTTCATTTAGTTATTTGTTTATTTGTTAGGGATAATTTGCAAACTACCGTATAGGTTGAGAAATATGTTTCGACTGTGAAGGTCATACCATCCAAGTTTTGTCTGTCTCCTCTGAACAAGTGGCCGTTGTCTTTTCTTCGAAATCTTTTGTTTTTGTCCGTTGGTTACGTACTACGTAGACCTTCGATTGTGTTATTTTTCATGGTTCAAGTCCCCCTTCCTCACGTTGATGTTGTTGACAACGCTCGAGAGGGATTGGATTTGAGGGGTATTAGTGTGGAGACACTAGAGAGTTTTACGTCAAGTGCTTAACCACCTCAAGACTTCACGATTGAGGCTAATTTCATTTATTTATTTATTTGTTTATTTATTTATTTTTTTTGTTATTTTTTTTTTTATTTGTTAGGGATAATTTGCAAAATATCGCCTTAGGTTGAGAAATATATCAAAATGCTCCTAAAAGATGTGCCAAAATGTTCCTCAACGACC
>BFEA01001110.1:57854-70270 GCA_003427395.1 Chara braunii
AAATTTGTTCTAAGGGGGGCCCTGGTGATGCGCGGCACATGACCTTTTTTTTTTTTTTCCCCCCTCAAATTTGAAAAACGAGTTGTCCGGGATCCGAGATAACTCCACACAGGATGTCCGGCCAGGACAACCGGCTATCGGACAAGTGGTAGCCTGTTTTATTTTTTTCTACACTTACTTAGTATTTTTTCTTGTCCTTAAACCACAACCCCATCCCCAACTTTCGTCGAAGAATACTCCTTTTTGTTTTCTTTTTTTCTATGCTTATTATGTTTTTCCCCTTGTCCTCAACTTGTTACCTCATCCCCTCCTTTCGTCGAAGAATACTGCTATTTGTTTTATTTTTTTTTCTACACTTAGTGTGTTTTTTGGAGAACACCACAATCATCATAATCACTCAATTTTCCTCTTTCGCCGGAGAATACTGCTATTTGATTTTTTCTTTTCCCAAGCTTGCAGATTTTGGAAGAAAAAAGTGTGGAACATGCCATGGAGTGAGACATGAGTATTGTGGGGCGGGGATTCTTGTTTGTATTCATTGAGTATGTTATTGGTTAGTGAGTACATGTGTGGGGTGAGATGTGGGGATAGTTGTGATTTTCAGTTTCTGGTGTGAGTTGTATATAAAAATATTTCCTATAGTGGGTCAACCTTTTTGGTGTTTGTGTGGGGGGAAGAGGGAAAGAGAGAGTAAGTATGTTTGTTGCATCCGTCCAACTATAATACGTTGATGTTTTTCCGGAGGGTGTAGGGAGAGATGAATGAGAGAGATGGAGAGAGGAAGGGGGGAATAAAGATTATAGCCTTTACTTCTTTCAGACGCTATAGGGTTTGCGTTGTGACAGTCTATCTCTCATGTGTGTTGTTTATTTTTTCAGGATAAGTATGATAATAGTTGGAATGTGGTGAACCAACTCTCATATAGTTTTTCATCGGGAGTTATAAAAACGTATCATGGTTGAATGTTAAGGTTTTTATCGGTGGGCCATGTGTTTCACTAAAGTTATTGATACATCCATTATTTTTAAGTTTGTGCGTGCATAGTCATAGAGTATATATAAGTTTGAGGTTGTGAATGTAAAAAAAAACTTTGTGGGTTTTTTGCGTCGAGTGACCATGCAGGTGTATCGATGACGGATAATTAATTAGGGTAATCAGGAATCTATGTAGTATCTTTTCATCCGTGCGGTGGTATGCAGCCCCTTGTGCATGATGAATGATTTTGAATGATGGATTAATTCATCCGCCGTTCTTGTGAACTCCTATGCTAATTTTAAGTGCGAGAATTTTATCATTCGTAGAAAAGACATGGTCTTTGTCAGTTGTCGATGCTATGCTAAACTCCAAATCATTGCCATGAGCATGACTACCGTCATTGACATATTGGAACAAACGATGTATGCGATTACTGTTTTCCACAAATTAATAGACGTGTAGGTGTTGGAGAGTGTATAACCTATCGTTGTTCTTAATACTAGGTACTATGATGTATATTAAAAAAAAACGGAGGCGTAGGCATCCGTATGTAAAACGGACGCTCAGGGAGAGTATAATCTATAATATTCAACAGACTCGTACTTGAATTATTAAAAAGTGAGTGGTAAGGTTATCCTGTTTTGGAAGTTCAGCAACAAAGGAAACTGCTAGTACTGACATAGGGAGCTGAGCGAAAATTTAAACATAAGGGATCCTGAAAATGGGAACATCCACGACACTCTGAGAGATCTTTTTATAGAGCGAGGGGACATAAAATGTGATTTTTTGTGGTGGTTATAATGTATATCTTTGTATCTCTTATCCTTTTCACCTCTTGATGCATACTGAATTCAATGTCATAGTCATACCGGTTAATCTACTAGGTGCCTATATTTTTTCTAAAAAAAATTAAAAAATAACGAAATTTTGAGATCTAGCGCATGATTACGAATACCCAAGGTGATAATGATCTAGAGTATTGTAGAAGATCGTACTGATTTTATTTAAACCTGCGTCGAAAGTTAAGCTGACTATGAATGCTCAACAATCGATAGTCCAAGTAACTCTTTCATAAGGTGTTGAGATGAGATTAGTTACACGGCAACACAAGTGGCAACAAGGAGATCCTTTGTATATCTAGGAAATGACAAATTGCGGGTTGTGATTATCATACTAGAGAATAATATGTATTTTTTGGTACCTCCTTTCTTTCTCCCCTTGGGTCATGTATACCAAGTTTGATTGTGTGATTCTTTCTGTAAGGACCAAGATCACCAAGTACCTATATTTTAACTAGAGGAACCGTTCTTTGTTACACATTCCTTATACAACCAAATAGTTTTGGGTATAGATACATACTAGTTATCGTGTAGATGGGAAAAAAACAATATTATAATTAAAAAAAAAAGTACTAATAAATAAATGCGTTTTTTTTTTTCTTTTTCTTTTCAGGAACGAAGAACGTTACATCTAGTAGATGTCTGAGCATATTGACCTATCTACACCCTTTATATATATATATATATATATATATATATATGCATCCCGATGTCTACCGCCGCTCTTTTCGTATATCGTACCCTCATAAATGCACAACCCATTCAGGAAACTATATTATCCGATTCGTCAATATATACCGAGTCAAATCTAAGGAGAGTGCTCTTTAGGAATAATATAATTGATGGATAAAATCATCGGTCACACTAGAGACCAAATCGTCCACAACTATACCTGATTTTTGGCAATTCCCTGCAATATGAACAATCCATCATAGAAAGACCGTGGGTTGATTTGAGAAAGGGCGAGAGTGGTAGCAGTGAGTGGTGAAGTTAGTGGGGTTGGATGGTGGCGATTGTCGTTGCAGAGGGCACTTTGTAGAGTATTGGTTAGGATTATTATGTCCATTTCTTGATTAGTGATTTGTATTCCCCGTAGTTTAGATCGGGTATTTGATAGTTTTGCAACAAGTATTATGAGTAGTGATATTCCTTAATCGATTGCTAGTTAGGTATTGATCGTGATATGATTGGTTAGTCTTAAAAAATGCGGTGGTTACTTGGGGATCGAGCGACTACTCATACAAGTGTTTTGCTACTCAAGATTATCTTCCGATTGGTATTGATACTGGCTATTCCTCAGGACAATCCTCAGTACAGATTATCTTAGAATGAGAAAAGGAGGGTTTTTGGTCTGCGGCCAAGGTGGCATAGTCAACTCATCGACTGGTTTAAGAACGTGTAGAGCATGACTTTTTGCTAAGTTCCCCTATCCGGTTCCAAAGGGTCTAAGGCTATGTGACACCCGATGTCGGTGGGAATACCCTTACAAGGGTATCTGCCCTGGTTTTTGCAAGTGACAGAAATAAGTTTCGTTTAAAGCTGAAGTATACCGCGGGAATCACGACAATGTTTGTCGGTTATATTGACTGGATGGTTGACTAGAGTACAGAGTGTGTGCGCGCTCAGGCTAAAGGCGAGTGTGATCTCTTTCCTATTGATGGCTATAATCCGGCGTTGGTTGGCGACTAAGATTTTTTAAGTTCTGATTGAACTACGATTAATTTTTTTTTTGTCTCTTGATTGGTGAGCCTGTTTGTGACTTGTGCGTACGTATGGAGGAYTGCATCGACAACAATCGGATCCGWTGATCWRCGCGATGTGCAGTATCCGCCKAGTCTAAATGGTCGTTAAAACTAGACCCAACTTTTGGCCTAGCGCTATTGGTTACAGTATCGGACTTTCATSAGAGGGATTCAGGGATCAAGACCGAGCGACGATAGTGCAGGGATATCAGAACAAGGCGGAGGGACCGAGGGGTTGAGGGCCCGGGCAGGGCTACCCCCCTTTTGGCTTGCTGCCGACGGCGTCAGGATAATGTTAGCATTTTCGGTTCCTTTATTTTATTATATTATGACGATTTAAAAGTTCTAAAAATATGGTTGTTATTTGTATTATTAATATTATTTGGTTTTGCTCCAGCGTCCAGTTGACCTGGGCACRACATGGGGTTTAGAGGCCGTCACGATAGTCGAGAACCTTGGGCGCACGGTTCCTATGGTTGACCGGCGGTTCCTGCGTATTCGAGATGYTGGCAAGGTTTTCGGACCTCCGCTYTCAAAGTGGGAAGCGAGGGAAGCCACGACCACGGACCCCACCACTCTCCGAAACGGAAGGTGCTGAGGTCGTGAGGAATCCAATGATGCTCAGGCGGGCGTGCCYTCGRCAGAAGCCTTGGGCGCGACGTGCGTTCAAGGTATCGATGGCTCACGAATTTTTGCAATTTACATTCAGTATCGCATTTCRCTGCGCTCTTCATCGTTGCGAGGGCCAAGATATTCGTTTGCCGAGAGTTCTACAATATGGTGYAGTTCYGACAGGACCGACCCCTCAACCAGAGCAAAAGAGGGCCGTCAACCCGGACAACGACAAAGTAGAGCAGATACATCAATAAGAAGTTGCAAAGCCGTCGCCACCGCCCGCTGCCACGGGCSCGTCCGACCCCCCGTTCGGGGGGCCARGCAGGGCACCGGGGAGCAGCGGGGCAACGAGGGTGCAAGCGATGTCTCTCCCACCTTTGGAACACGGGCTGAGGGGTTYAACGTGTGSGCTGATCATGGGTGATCTGACCTACAACGCAAGGTACGACCTCGGCAGCCCGGCCCTTGGTGAGTGAGCCGTTCGCCAACTGTGGATTACCCGCGAAGAGGCATGAGGGGATATGCCTTCGGGACGCTGTCGGCGCGAATACCCTTACAAGGGTATCCGCCCTGGTTTTTGCAAATGACAGGAAAATGGGTTTGATTGAAATAAGCCGTGCGAGGCACGACCACGTTCGGGACCCGCCCTGGTTATGCTAGTGGGTGTGTGGGCGCGCAATATTAAGGCGCGTGTGTGATTTTTCTGATTGAGTGGGCGGCCGGTCTAGCCGACCTGCCCGGACCGTGTTACTGGCTCGATTAAGGGGTAAAAGTCCGGTCCCTGGGCGGCACGTGCGACCTACGGTAGGGCTGGCACGCCGATAGGCACGTGGGATGGCCACGGCGCGGTCCAAGCAGGTTGGCGCGGGTGCCTAGTGTTGGCACGCCGGTCGTAGGAAGGAAAGAGAGGGCCCAGGTTGTTTTTCCCAGGCCTAGGCACGGCGCGGCATCACTCCATATGGAAATCCGCGCCCAACTATCTCAGGATTGGGCTTAGCCCTATAGGTTGAGACATCGRATTATTGCCACGAAGACACAGGGATCAAGGYGGCGGGCRTCGGCGCAGCAGCGACRGAGCGTCAAGGAGAGCTGAGGGGGTTGAGGGCCCRGTGGGGCTGTCCCCACTTGGTTTTGTTGGTAGGTGCGGCTATGGACCCGGCCTACGGGGCCGGTAGGGTACAGGTGGTTTTCGCTCCATGTTTAGGATTTTTCCTTTTATATATGTTAGTTTACTTTGTTGCTATTTGTTGTTTTTTGCTATTATTCACGGACTCGTTTGATTTAGGGGCGTGGTGGTGGAGCTGGTCGTCSAAGATTYGGGGAACCGCRRTTGGGGTGCGGCTGCGCCTAGGACCCTTGGGGTACTCGTTAAAGCGAGGAGCGGGTCGGGGTGCTTGTCACGGCCGCGGCCTGTAGGGTATGGTGGGGGTACCGGCGCGAATCCGGCCTCGAAAGAGGGCCGGATCCGMGCCCAGGSGTCRTMAGGCCGASGRCGCTGAAGCCTCCARCAGGCGGCGAGGGGCTGTGGGGTGTGGTCCTGACCGAAGCCCCTCGGGAAAAGGGGAGAAAAGATTTCGGACGATACGGGGGAGTTCCGTCCGACTGCTGTGGGTAGGAAAGATACGTGCCAAAGTCAGGGAGTGAACCCGGATGCGAACCGGGTTAGGGGCGGGTGCCAGGTGGTGAGAGGGGTAAGCAGACCGGGCGACTTTTGGCGCAGCCGCGGGGCATCACCCCGGTCTGACTCGTTGGGACACCAGTATGGGATCGGGGCGTGAAGATTCGTAGCGAATCTGGACGTGGGTTGCACCGGGTGCATACGAAGGAGGGGGTGTCGGCCGGTGTGAAGTCCTTCGGGACATTTGAAAAGAGTGGAACGATGCAGAGGGGAGTAGCGTGGCTCCTGCACAGGGGAGGCGGGCATAAGTTGAAGAAATTCTGTCATTAGCTTGTTTTGTCTCGCTGCCGAAACGATGGGATGCCGCGCTGACTAGAGACCGCGGTATGTGGATTGTCGGTGATAACGACACAATGGTAATCGGGGAGGAGGTGCTTTGCGCTAAAGGCTATCGGGGAGGAACCCGGACGGGTCCCGCGGTGAGGTGCGTTCGGAGATGGTGGGGAGGATGAGGTAGGGCAGTGCGCGCAGCGAAAGCAGGCCCTAAGACGAGGGACGGAGGAGCGCAGTGCGGGAAGAAGGCGCGGAGCATTAGGAGGCGGGTGAAGACAAGAAGTGGGGAGTGGGATGAACCCGGTGGGGTTCCCCGACCAGGCGCATACGGGCTGAGAGTCGGAGGTAGCGGAGTGACGGGAGTAGGGTGACGGGTGGAGGGATAGTGACGACCACGGGGGCGAGACAGCGAGGGAGTGAGTCGGGGGTAGCGGGGTAATCGGCGCTGGGTGAGTAAATGTGGACGAGGAACGGGACGGGATGCATTCTGAGACAGAGAAAGGGGAGCAGAAGTGGGTTCAACGAGCTATGGCCGGAGGGAGGCAGGATACTGTTGCCCCTCGTGGCTGTGGGGCTGATCACCGCGCTCCCATAACGAACTGAGCTATGTTGATGGGCTCGACTGGAACGATCGTTTTCGAAGTGATCGTCGCGGTGCAGTTCGCAGCCCGACACTGGTCGTAGTAGTGAATTACGGAAGTCGCCGCCTCGAGCTGCTGATTTAGCCTCCTTTTGTAAGACTTCGTCAGTGTGAGTTTGGTCTGAACSTGGCYTGAGGAGTGGCCGGGTGCATTACACGAAGCAAGGTGTTGACTGCGCTGATCAGGTTATCACCAGGAGGCAACGAGCGAGCGCGGGCGTGGGGGAACGAGAGAGGGATGGTAAGAGTCGGAAAGGGGGCACAGAAGTAAGAAAGAGGTCCAATACTTACCAAGCAGGAGCGAACGCCCCCCAAGATTACGGGCGGCAGTACGGCTACCATACCAATCGAATATGCTCAGGGCCCGGCCATTCGGCCAGGAAAGGAAAGGCCTTCCTCTGTTCTCTCGTGCGCTCGATTGTGCCTGATCGAGTTGTCCGTTGTATCGCTCAAAGCCGACGGGACTGTGGTCCGACGGTGATAGCCTTTCGAACGATACCGACCCTCATAGGGGTTGTAGTCCACCTTCTCGTACTGGGCACGGGGTGGAATCAGTGGGAGAGTAAGGTTGAGCTCATCTGTATTGCTAACTGCGATCATGTACGGTAGCCTGCTGTCGAGATGAGTGGGCGGAGCGCAACAATCTGTGTCAGGTCGTGTGTCCTACTGGTACCTCACGAGTGGAGCAGGCCTGCAGGAGGGGAAAGGACTGTGTGTTGCCTGTAAACCAGTCTGCTAACCGGTGTATCATGCGAAGCCACCAGAAGTAGCCAAGGGACCGCAGACCAAGTTATTGGCCGATACCGTGCTAGTCTTGCTGCACGAGGTACTGAAGTATGCGAGGCACCACGAGTTGGGCCGTGTTGGAGGAGTTCGCCGTTTGTGTGAGCACAGTGCAAGAGCTGATTGGCAATGGGGGTTGCGGTTGAGGCACAAATCAGCTGGTGCTCGCTAGACTGCAGCTGGCTTTCACCGCATTGCAGCTGCCGGATCGGCGGACTAACTGTTGATTGGGTGTTTACTGTGTCTGGCGCGCCATCTCGCCGCGCTTCGCCGCTACACGTAGTGGCTACATCCTGAATCAGTTGCAGCTGCTGTACGCACAGTACCTTGCTGAGCTGGTGGTGCTCTTTCTATAAAGAACAGGGAAAGTGTGCTCTACATGGGCGGCTTTCCATTTGGCAGCGCAAGTGGAGGTTTGACTCGAGGGAGAGGCTGCTGTTGCAGTCGGGTGAAGTGGTGACAGGAAGGGGCTTGTTGCTGCGAGTTTGGGAGGACATAAGGGGACCAGCAGTTAGCGGGCAGACCACAGTTCCCTAAGCGGGCTGTATATGTGGCCATCATTGCGGGGCCCTCAGGCGAATCAAGGAACTAAGGCCCTCTCTTGCGAGTCTGAGCGCACCTCCCTTGTATCTGAGAGTTTGAACATTCTCTCTTTCTGCCCTTCGCACTCTAAGTCTAGTCTATTGGTGCTGAGAGGAAGGCGGCAGGCGGGATTGCAACACGCAATCCGCGCCAAGGCCTCTGTGGAGGTTCGCCCCACCGATTGCAGGAGCTCTGCCGGAGCCTAGGCGAGGCTCTGGAGGCAGGGAATTGAGAGGTAACCATCCCTTTCCCTCTATGTACCCTGACATAACCCGTACTTGTACGTCTTGCTATGTTTGACTGAGTGTACTGCATGCACCCCTACTTTGACTTTGGTTTGACTGACAGGACACAACTCAAATTAGGTAAAGGAGTGTGTACGCCATCTCAGTTTCGGTTTTTGTTGATTGTTTGAAGGCAGATTGTGAACACAAGGGGTTGCATCCGGGGGAATGGTGGGTGAAAGGTGGTTTTGCCTAAGCGTGAATGGGTCCTATGGGGTTAGACCAGTTCCATAAGATTGGACGGCCTGACCGCTGTGTTTTATTTTTGAATTGCATGGAGAGTCAGACCAGTTCTATAAGATTCGACAGCCTTATTGCTATGAATTGTGAGGGTTTGGCTGTGGCTGACCTTTCAGGGGCCAAACCTGTACCATAAGATTGGAGGGTTTGGTTGCCATGTTTGATTGGGGTTTGTTTTGTTCCTTTTGTTTCTGATCGAGGAGGTCTGAGCAAGTCCATAAGATTGGACGGCTCAACCCCCCTCTTGTTTTATTCTGAGGGGATAATCCTTGCTGAGGGCAGGGCATGTCCATAAGATTGGACGACCTTGGACTCATGCTGTACAAAGTTGGGTCAGAGAGAAACGAACCTGGCAGAGGACCAGACCAGTTCCATAAGATTGGACGGTCTGGCCCAATGCCTCGCACATGCTGGAACCCAAAAGACTAATTTTGACTATATTTTATACTATCCTATTTATGAACAGGCTAGCCAGGCATGGGTTCCATAAGATTGGACGGTCTGGCTATAGCTTATCATGAAATGAAGAGAGTRTAACTAAGAGTATAATTGAAGGTAACCCTGGGCAGGYTGGGCCTTGTTCTAAGATGAACGGCTCAGCCCTATGCCCAGTTTTTGAATACCAAGCTCAGAGAGGTATATATAAGTTGGATATTAAACAGTTCTGGGCGACTACGCCTTGTTCTAAGATGAACGGCCTAGTCGTATGCCCCAAAAGAAGAGAGAAGTAGTTGTGCAACCTGTTTGTGTATACTCAATGGCTGAGTCAGGCAAGTTCCATAAGATTGGACGGCTTGACTTTATGCCCTATGTAAGCTGGGTATAAGGGGATAAAGCATTGAAAGGTTACGAACTATTGTTTGCAACGATTGATTCGGGGTGGCGAGAGTACTTACCTTTGTGGTTTGGCCTGAGTGAGGCTACTACTTGGTTTAAGTGTCAGGTTGACAGGTAGTTGCTTTAGAGGCTCGCCTGCTAGAGCGATAGGAGTTAGGTAAATTCTTGCATTTTCTGGGCTAAGTTTTTTTACTTAGATTGATTCTCACATTTTCTGGGATCTTTTGTTATACTTGGCTTTGTATAAATTTTGGTAAGCCACTTTCTCTACGGGAAGCGCTGCCGAAATTTCTACAAATCTGGGGAGTTAGTCAATTATTGACTTTTCAAAGTTCAACCTGTCTAAAGTTCATGTATGGCTTAGTAAAAATCTGAAAATTCTCCTTTTCTAAAGGGAGTGCTGCCCAAATTTTTGCTAAGACAAAATTGGATTTCGAAAAATCAAAGATTATCTCTGCTCTCATATTCGGGCTAATATAAATTCTGAAAAGGCACTTTTCCTACGGGAAGCGCCACCGAAATTTTCTTGATTTAGAGTAGTTAGATTATATTTTGACAGATGACGATTCTGGCGATCCACCGTGAATAGGGGAGATCCTGCCGTTAGTCTACCTTTGCTTGGGCACTAGCTTAAGGGTAGATTTTGATTTAGTTGGTAGGTAACTTGGGTGAGAATGTGCTATGGAGGGTCATCCTCCGTATGCTGATGATTTAACTTGGGCATTGACCTGTCTTATGGTACAGGCCTTTCTTGGACATTCAATTCAGGACTTGGGCTAGTTCAGCTTGATCCTACGAGGATCATCATCTGTTATCACTGATAACAGGTCGGTTGCCGATTCGTCGACTCACGACTCAATTCTTACTCGCCCCCCATACTCAACCTTAAAGGCTTTAGCCTTGGTGATATTTTTGTTTGTTAAGGGTTTCACCCGGACTTTTATTGAATGGCCATTTAACAAAGGTACTGAGTATTTAATTGAGGTTGGTTGGCTGGAGGTTGGGGTTTGCATGGCTAAAGCGAGGGGTATGAGTATAGGAACTGGTTGGAGTTGACTCCGCGTAGTGCGTGGACTCTTGTCTGACTTTTGATGTGATTGCAGGTATGTTCAAAGACTTGAGGTTTGGTTGGGCTGCCTTGCGGTCGCATATATATGTATGGCTAGGAGGAGACGCACTATGACYGTGAGAAGTGATCGTTACATAATTATTCCCCTTGYGCATATGTGTGTGTCAATGCATGTGTACCTACGTGTGGAACTAGCATGGCCTGAAGTGCCCGCGTACTAAGGGTCAGTCGAAGGTTGAGGTAAATAGAAGGGAGGGGATACCCCTCGCCAACTCTCGTTTATTTTCCTTGTTGCGATTTATCTTGGTGAAACGATAAAGTTCCGGATGGAAGGGTCAGCGTGTCGCTGGTGATACGCCAGACAACTCACCACCGCTCCAGACTCCCTCCTGCCCTAGGGGCCGTCTTGCCCTGCACCCGTTGGGACACCTAAGGGTGCAGAAGACGGAAAGGCCCTCAGGCCGGTTTTGCGCGCGCTAAAGGGTTACCCCCATTGGCTCGCGCTTCAGCCAACGCCTGAGCGTCAAAAGGGGACCCCTTGGCTCATAGTAGGCCATTTGGGTGTGGGCACTACACAATGCGCCGTCATCGCGGCTACTCGCGTAGAGCTGCATACCGAGATAGTATGTGTAAGTCCAGCGCCCTCGCGATCTTATACTAAGTTCGCGCGAGGCACTCGTCGCATCCCGCACTAAAAGAGTTATGGGTCAGGAGGCGAGATCACGAGCGCGACACGGCTAGTAAACTTGGGGTCCTGGTAACGTGAAACGACACGTGGGCGGAGGACTAGCCCTGGTCAACCTTTGGGAGTCCATGTACGGGCCTCATTATCCCGGACGCCGGGTAGCCTATGGGTAGGATACCGGACCTCCTCCGCGCGCGCGCGTCGTTTGGGCTTATCCACCCCCTTTCCATTTTAGAGGGCCATCAGCTAATGGGGGTTTGAGTGAGTCTCCTTTTTGCGTTTTCATAGTTGGATGTTATAGTCCGTGGCGGCGGTCAAAGTCAAACCCCTTGATGTTCGACCGCCACGACAGCTTGAAGCTATCTACTCAACCCCTTTGCACAGGGTGCAGAAGAGGGTGTGGTCTCCAACCACGCACGGCGGTTGTCCAGCGTCGAGAGATTAACCCTCAAGGCGTGTGTCAGCCGACACTTGAGTGTCGAATGCGACCCTCGAAATTAACGAGGGCCGCACGATTATGGACGCGACATAGTACGCCATCATTGCGACTGCTTGCGTACGTTTGCATTGCGAGTCGATATGAGTTAGCCCTGCGTCCGCGCGGTTTTATACTAAGTCTCGCACGTGATGACCATCCGATTTCCGCATTGGAAAGTTATGGGTTGGCTACCGAGGGACTAGGAGCGTTGTTGCGTTGTTTGTGTTGTGTCGTTTGTGCAATGTGTGCGTGCGCGTATGTTTTGTTTTTGTGTTCGTAGAGTGGTGTGCGCATGGTGTGTGGGATGCGTCCTAGTCGACCGACGTCGAGCCTCGCTTGGGACTTCAGCCCCCCAAGATGTCGGCCCGCGTGCGGGTCCGATAGGGGTATTACCGCCCGTACCCCCTATGCTACAGTGAACGAGAAACGCCCTCGGCTTGTCCACCTCTGCGATTGCAACCGAGTGACTTTCGTACTGTGGACTGGTAGCTCGGCGGGGATACGCCCACCGAAGGGAGGTGACAACTCCCGTAAGGTGGAGGTAAGTTGTGCCTCGCGTAGGCCCTATCCTGTCGTAGGGGCTTTCGAGAGGTATGGCTGGCGCACTCGGCCGGAGCGGCCTAAGGAAGCTCCATTTGTGTGTTCGCGACGAGGTTGGTCCAAATCCTGCGTGACGCGGCCGAGAGGGTCCCGCGC
>BFEA01001110.1:76806-103770 GCA_003427395.1 Chara braunii
ACACCCTCAAGCGAACGCTCCTGTGGAGAGAGGGCACAGTACCATCACGAATCTCCTGGCTAAGTGGACAGAGGGCAAGCCTGGTCAGTGGCCGAAGTTCCTACGGGCAACTTTCTTCGTGGAGAATGTTACTGTAAAGAGGACTACCAAGTACGCGCCAGCCACGCTATGGTACAGGAGGCATGCCACCTTTCCCATAGAAAGCTTTATGAAGACGTGGAGGCGCCAGGACCTGGAGGTAAACCTGTCTTTCGAAGAACTGCTCGATATTCGGGCGCGGCAAGTGAGGGCGGCCGAAGAAAGATTGCGAGAGGCCGCTGGTTAGGGGGAAAGGAGTCGCATGGAAGATGAGATGAGGTGAGACCAGACGGCACGAGTAAGAAAGGAGCCATTGGCAGTAGGGGATATCGTATTATTATACGACTCCTCTTTGGAAAAACAATGGTCGAGGAAGCTTGACAAGAGATGGTTGGGCCCCTATAGAATATTGCGATGCGGCGAATTTGGGGCCTATAAGATCGAGGAGCTGGACGAGACATGCTGGCAGGATTCGGTATTAGGGACCAGACTGAAGAAGTTCGTGGCCAGGGAATAGGTAAAAAATTCTACCCTCCTCAGAGGAGACTGGTCCTTGAGATATCGCATGTTATGGTTTATGGTCAGGACAGGGGAGAGAGTAGGAAAAGGCATGTGTGTTGTCATAAAAACTTGATGAACCGATGGCTAACCTTGTTGTGTGCCTGCTTGCTTTCTCTCGCCTGTTGTGCAGGTCTAACTTTTCGAAGACAGCCATGCAGAGGGGCGGGAGGGGCGCGCGGCCACGACAGAGGCCTCAGGGAGCATCAGGAGGGGATGACTCGCGCAGACCGGTTGGGAGGGAGTCCATGCCTATCTTCGACGACGGTAACATAGAGTTTTTTCTGGACTCCTACCAGGCACATGCGACACGGGAGGGCTGGTCCGCCTTGGAGAGGATACGACACCTAAGGGGAATTGGGCGTTTTGAGGAGCCTATGACGCGCATCCGGGAGGAGGCTTTGACCTGGCAGGATGTGGAGGCGAGGATGCAGATGCTGAGGTCTTCGCCAATGGGACCAGATGGATTGCCTATTCGATTGGAGGAAGGCGATGCGGAGGAGTTCATCCCGGCCTATGAGCAGTATATGCGCGGCCAAGGGACTGGGCAGGAGGAGTGGATGCAGATGCTGCCCCTCTGGACGCGGAGGGCGGAGAGGTCGTTGGCGAGGCAGATCCGGGACAGGGCACGCGACTAGGAGGACTGCCAGACCCAGTTGAGACAGGCATTTCGACGATTGGAGCCCGAGAGACGAGAGCCCAGGGTGGAGAGACGACAGAGGAGTAAGAGGCCACGGGGCCCAGAGGTGAGAGGGACTACTACGACCAGAGGGGGCCGAAAGGCCTTAGCACAGCGAGAGGGGCCAGCAGAGGCCGCCCAGGCGGTGGAGCCAGTTCAGGCCGCGGGGCCAGCTCAGGCGGTGGAGCTACCCCCTACTTATGGACTCGAGCAGGTGGAATTTCGCCGAATCACGGGCAGTGATCTACAGGGCCCGCCGCCAACGTTACCAGAGGGGAGAGGCGGTGCCATTGAGGACGCCGCTCGACAGGTTGGAGGCTCATCTCGATGCATCCCAGTGGGGGGCGTCACAGGTGGGAGCGGACCGGAGCGGACCGGCACGGTATGAGCCAATAGAGGATGAGCCAGAGGAGGAGCCACCTGAGCCGGGGCCTGAGGCGGGGTCTCGCGAACCCGAGGAGCCGCAGACTGAGGGGGTTATCACTGTTGGGGATGATACCCCTCCTCCTACCCTGATTCCAAAACAGGCGCGGCAGTATTGGCCTGAATGAATTCCTGAGCCGGACAGCGAGGAGATGTTGGGGCCCCCGCCGGAAGCTACTACGCCACCCGCGACGCAGGCGGAGCCAGAGGGGGGCGAGAGGGCGAGGACACCTACTACTGTGGCACCGCAACTAACTGAGTCTACAAGTGCACGCATGGATGTGGAGGTGCCGACATCCGGGGAGCCTCCGCCAGGGCCGCCACCCGCAGAGGAGGGGACAAGTGAGAGAGATCCATTGCGAGAGGGTCACGAGGGGAGGACAGGGAAGCCACCGGGGGAGACGAAAGAAGAGAAGCGCGTGAGGGTGCAGGTACGCCTCGAAGAGCTATACAAGGAAAAGCTTAGGATGGAGACCTCAGGAGAAGCGCCAAAGCCGCCAATTGACCCTCCGACGAGCGAGCCGAGGATTAGTGAGGCTTGGGCCAGCTATGAGAGCGAGAGGGATGCGGCTCGCCTGAGGTCGCGAGAGGTAGGACAGGGGAGTGCAAGATTGGACGAGGCATGAGAGAGAGAGGACTTGGGATTTTCAGCCGCCAGGATGGAGATTGAACGTGCAGATAGGAGGATAGGTGAGGTGGCGGTCTCGTCCTTCCAACGGTACTCCATGCTCAGCGATGAGTTGGCGGCCTCGAGGTTAGAGGTGGGACAGTTGTCCACCCAATTGGCAGAAGAGAGGGCAGAGAATCAAGCATGGAGGTCCCGTATGGAAGTTAAGGAAGCGGAATGGGAGAAGGGGCTCCAGGACATGGCGGCGATGGTGGAGAGGCTCTCGGCCACTAAGGTGGTCGACTGGACGGAGCAAAGTCGGTWTGGTAYCTAGGGGGAGCAGGTACAGGGGCTCTTTGGCCGGGAAGGAACGACAGAGCCACCTCAGCAAGGAGGGATGGGGAAGGTATTCCTTGACCCAATAGAGGCGGCAGCACGGCGGGAGGCCGAGGAGGGGAGGTTCAGCTTTAGGACGCCCACGGAGTTGGCCTCGCAACAGGCCACCCCTATGACGATTGAAATCCCTGAGGGCGAGCCGGCGCAGGGACCCCAACCTCCAGTGGAGGAAGGGGGCCCCACAGAGGAGTCCCCTACGATCCTTTTGGAGATGCAGGAGGGTGCCCTTACGGGAGCAGCAGCATCCACTGAGCCGGAGGCAATGAGGGGAGAGGCGTCTCGACTGGATGAGTTAGTGGCGGGCCTGGCGGCTACAGAGTTGGACATGCCGTCAGGAGAGCCTCAGAGACAGAAGACCCCAAAGCGTGTGCCAGAGATAGGGGAGCTGAGGACGCAGTTAGGCTCTTGGGCTACTCGAGCTGACTCAGGAGAGCACATCTCAGAGCARCAGCAGGAAGTTATGAGCGAGTCAGCGACTGCCKYGACTCCCCAGCCTTCCGACCTGCATAGGGACGAGGGGGCGACTGCGAGGGGAGGAGTCCGCGAGGGTAGGCCACTGAGATTGGACACTCCAGCGTACCGACCCGAGGGAGGTGAGGCGATAGCAGGGCCGAGTACCCAGATGATGGAGGTGGGGCCTGCAGAGTCATGGAGTATGCCCCAGAGCCATGAGATGAGCAGGGAAACTAGCGAGACGCCGCCGTTGCCTGGGTCCCAAAAGAAGAAGAGGAGGTGTCGAGGGAGATCAGACGATCAGTGCTTCTTCTGCAAGGACGGCGTACATAGAGCTCTTGAATGCCAGAAGTTCCTTAAGGACAAGGCGGCTGGGAGAGTAACAGAGAGTGGTGGGAGAATGTACGACAGGTAGGGGCGAATGGTAGAGCGGGCTCCAGATGGGGGTAGGGCACAGTTATATAGACAGAACCAGGAGGCTATGAATGAGTAGGGACTGGTCCGCTTATATGACAGTAGGATTAGAGCTCCTCTGTACGCAGAGGCCGTGATAGGGGTGTACATACTCTGAGTTAGTCAGGGGAGTCCCGTTTAGTTGTATATACATAGGTGGCGGTGTGTGATCGGCTTGAGCTTTATGTGTGATACGGTCTAGGGGATGAGACTTAGTTGTATGATATCTACGACATACGCGATTTGCATTTTCAGTTGTGTGATTCGGATACTCTTACTTGTATCTTTGAGTAGGTTCTGAGAGTCCATGACACTTGGGACGTGAGTTTATCCTGCGGAGTGAGACAGTGGAGTGAGTATTTGAGTGTTTTCGGGGYAGGCATTTTGTTCCCAAATACACCCTACGAGTTGTGTGTTGAGGGTTTGAGTTGAGTGTCGTATTGAGACTTGAGGGAGATATTTTGCTTCTGAGTATATCTTTGATTCCAGACTCTGTGGGACTTATTCTTATGACGATCAYGACCACTCTCACACGTTTGGCTTTATCCCAATGAATGAGGGCTTTGTGTGAGAGATGTGTGGGATACATCTCATRAATGTGTATTGTGTGATTGTGATTGTCGTCTACTCTTCGGTATACTCGTGCGGCCTGCTCTTGGGTGGGCGGAACGGCCGGGTATAAGAGGAGGCAGTGCGGTCGTTTTTGTGACGGATGTATGAGGACCCTGAGGGGTCTTGCGAGCCTATAAGGCTCGGATGCTTACCATGCCGAATGTTTATGGCTGAGCTGTGAAGGGGATCCATAAGTTGGCCCCTTAGTTTGAGTTGTTTTGCGTTTAAGTTTGGGAGACGGCCCATAAGAAGACCCCTCAGTTGAGTTGTTCTATAATTGAGACCCCCTCGGATTATGGAAGGTGGGGATGTTGTTTATTGACAGCAGTGTAACCCAGGTCGCGTGATAGTCCATCCTATAAAGAGAGGGGTGGCTGGGAGACCTGCTGAGAGAGACCCCCTTCATGTGAAAAATGGGTGATAGATTTAAGGACATGGTAAACAATGTTTGAATGATAAAATCTGACGAGAGGAACTAGGGTTACGAGTTGGAATCATTGGTGGAACTGAGAAGGTCGCAAGTCAGTGCATAAAGATGTCGTGGGATGTGTGGCCTGCTGTCTCTGATCAAGTCAGTAGGCCATGGCCTCGTATGAGCCCAACGGTGAAATTGTTTGTGATTGTGAGAAGGGGCCGTGCCCTCTATGTTGTCTCATAGGGGGCTGATAAATACCCTTAAAAGTAAGGCAGATCCCTGCGTTGTCCCGCAGTGGCCTTGTGAGCTTGTTTTGCGACGCACCGCCTAGACACCTGTGCTAATCCTAAGGCATATTAAGGAATACCAAGCTAAACGGTAAAGGTTAACACCTCTAGGGCGCAACCCCTATTGGATGGCTGCAAGCCAGCACAACCTGGCTGCGGGCCCGCGTCTACCCACGGAGTAAGAGTTTAAGGGGTTATGCACGCCTCAGGGAAATTACTCCGGTGGGATGGCGGGGGACACGGTCGAGTCGTTCGAGCGCCCTGATTGAATGCTTATCAGGAGAAAACCTATCGTTGCATAACCAACGAAGGGACTGCCGCTAAAATAACAATGCGGTAGGCCGTAGATCTGGCTCGATTGACCAGACTATGGTGGACCAGGATCGAGACCTAGCATTTCTATACTAGACTGCAGAAGGAGCTGAGAGGAGAATTATATATGCTTGATTGTGAGGATTTTCGCGAGGGAGGCGAGAGTGCCTTCTAAGGTCTCGTCTAAGGCCCGCGTCCCCGTGGGACTCTGCTTACGAGAGAGAGTCTAACAGGGACACTCAACGAGAAGCCAGCGTTTGTCTAGGACGAAGGGAAGAGGACGGTTTGAGGTGGCCTTTGGAACTTATGATGTAGTATCGATGCGTAATACACCGACATCCTAATGTCAGGACACTGGAAAACCAGGTTGAAACCCTGGCGGCATATAGTTATGTTGGCACAGAATTGTTGGGGGCCTCAACCCTGAGCCTGTCGGCTAATCGGATTGGTTCCATTCTCGTCAGCATTTGGAGTGTGAGTGAGTTTGTAGCCTTTTGATTTGGCGTAGCGACAGGGACGTCGCTTAATATAGTCCGATAGGCTGTCGGCTCGAATACCCTTACAAGGGTATCCGCCCTGTTTTTTGCAAATGACAGGAAAATGGGTTTGATTGAAATAAGCCGTGCGAGGCACGACCTTATCCGGGACCCGCCCTGGTTAGGCTAGTGGGTGTGTGGGCGCGCAATATTAAGGCGCGCGTGTGATTTTTCTGATTGAGTGGGCGGCCGGTCTAGCCGACCTGCCCGGACCGTGTTATGGGCTCGATTAAGGGGTAAAAGTCCGGTCCCTAGGCGGCACGTGCGACCTACGGTAGGACTGGCACGCCGATAGGCGCGTGGGATGGCCACAGCGCGGTCCAAGCAGGTTGGCGCGGGTGCCTAGTGTTGGCACGCCGGTTGTAGGAAGGAAAGAGAGGGCCCAGGTTGTTTTTCCCAGGCCTAGGCACGGCGCGGCATCACTCTATATGGAAGTCCGCGCCCAACTATCTCAGGTTTGGGCTTAGCCCTATAGGTTACGACGTCGGAATATTGCCACGAAGACACAGGGATCGAGGCGGCGCGCGTCGACGCAGCAGTGGCGGAGCGTCAAGGAGAGCTGAGGGGGTTGAGGGCCCGGTGGGGCTGTTCCCCCTTGGTTTTGTTGGTAGGTGCGGCTATGGACCTGGCCTACGGGGCCGGTAGGGTACAGGTGGTTTTCACTCCATGTTTAGGATTTTTCCTTTTATATATGTTAAGTTTACTTTATTGCTATTTGTTATTTTTTGCTATTATTCACGGACTCGTTTGATTTAGGGGCGTGGTGGTGGAGCCGGTCGTCCAAGATTCGGGGAACCGCGGATGGGGTGCGGCTGCGCCTAGGACCCTTGGGGTACTCGT
Organism: Chara braunii; assembly: GCA_003427395.1. Lineage (NCBI taxonomy): Eukaryota > Viridiplantae > Streptophyta > Charophyceae > Charales > Characeae > Chara > Chara braunii. The sequence goes on from BFEA01001110.1 coordinate 83,456, forward strand.
TAAAGCGAGGAGTGGGTCGGGGTGCTTGTCACGGTCGCGGCCTGTAGGGTATGGTGGGGGTACCGGCGCGGATCCGGCCTCGAGGGCCGGATCCGCGCCCAGGCGTCATAAGGCCGAGGGCGCTGAAGCCTCCAGCAGGCGGCGAGGGGCTGTGGGGTGTGGTCCTGGCCGAAGCCCCTCGGGAAAAAGGGAGAAAAGATTTCGGACGATACGGGGGAGTTCCGTCCGACTGCTGTGGGTAGGAAAGATACGTGCCAAAGTCAGGGAGTGAACCCGGACGCGAACCGGGTTAGGGGCGGGTGCCAGGTGGTGAGAGGGGTAAACAGACCGGGCGACTTTTGGTGCAGCCGCGGGGCACCGCCTCGGTCGGACTCGTTGGGACACCAGTATGAGATCGGGACGTGAAGATTCGTAGCGAATCCGGACGTGGGTTGCGCCGGGTGCATACGAAGGAGGGCGTGTCGGCCGGTGTGAAGTCCTTCGGGACGTTTGAAAAGACTGGAACGATGCAGAGGGGAGTAGCGTGGCTCCTGCACAGGGGAGGCGGGCATAAGTTGAAGAAATTCTGTCATTAGCTTGTTTTGTCTTGCTGTCGAAACGATTGGATGCCGCGCTGACTAGAGACCGCGGTATGCGGATTGTCGGTGATCACGGCACAACGGTAATCGGGGAGGAGGTGCTATGCGCTAAAGGCTATCGGGGAGGAACCCGGACGGGTCCCGCGGTGAGGTGTGTTCGGAGATGGTGGGGAGGATGAGGTAGGGCAGTGGGCGCAGCGAAAGCAGGCGCTAAGACGAGGGACGGAGGAGCGCAGTGCGGGAAGAAGGCGCGGAGCATTAGGAGGCGGGTGAAGACAGGAAGTGGGGAGTGGGATGAACCCGGCGGGGTTCCCCGACCAGGTGCATACGGGCTGAGAGTCGGAGGTAGCGGAGTGACGGGAGTACGGGTGACGGGTGGAGGGATAGTGATGACAACGGGGGCGAGACAGCAAGGGAGTGAGTCGGGGGTAGCGGGGTAATCGGCGCTGGGTGAGTGAATGTGGACGAGGAACGGTACGGGATGCATTCAGAGACGGAGAAAGGGGAGCAGAAGTGGGTTGCACGAGCTATGGTGGGAGGGAGGCTGGATACTGTTGCCCCTCGTGGCTCTGGGGCTGATCACCGCGCTCCCATAACGAACTGAGCTATGTTGCTAGGCTCGACTGGAACGATCGTTTTCGAAGTGATCGTCGTGGTGCAGTTCGCAGCCCGACGCTGGTCGTAGTTGTGAATTACGGAAGTCGTTGCCTCGAGCTGCTGATTTGGCCTCCTTTTGTAAGACTTCGTCAGTGTGAGTTTGGTCTGAACCTGGCCTGAGGAGTGGCTGGGCGCATTACACGAAGCAAGGTGTTGATTGCGCTGATCAGGTTATCACCAGGAGGCAACGAGCGAGCGAGGGCGTGGGGGAACGAGACAGGGATGGTAAGAGTCGGAGAGGGGGCAAAAAAGTAAGGAAGAGGTCGGATACTTACCAAGCAGGAGCGAACGCCCCCCGCGATTACGGGCGGCAGTACGGCTACCATACCAATCGAATGTGCTTAGGGCCCGGCCATTCGGCCAGGAAAGGAAGGGCCTTCCTCAGTTCTTTCCTGCGCTCGATTGTGCCTGATCGAGTTGTCCGTTGTATCGCTCAAAGCCGATGGGACTGTGGTCCGACGGTGATAGCCTTTCGAACGATACCGACCCTCATAGGGGTTGTAGTCCATCTTCTCGTATTGGGCACGGGGTGGAGCCAGTGGGAGAGTAAGGTTGAGCTCACCTGTATTGCTAACTGCGATCATGTACGGTAGCCTGCCGTCGAGATGAGTGGGCGGAGTGCAGCAATCTGTGTCATGTCGTGTGTCCTACTGGTACCTCACGAGTGGAGCAGGCCTGCAGGAGGGGAAAGGATTGTGTGTTGCCTGTAAACCAGTCTGCTAACCGGTGTATTATGCGAAGCCACCAAAAGTAGCCAAGGGACCGCAGACCAAGTTATTGGCCGATACCGTGCTAGTCTTGCTGCACGAGGTACTGAAGTATGTGAGGCACCACGAGTTGGGCCGTGCTGGAGGAGTTCGCCGTTTGTGTGAGCACAGTGCAAGAGCTGAACAACAGCGGGGGTTGCGGTTGAGGCACAAATCAGCTGGTGCTCGCTAGACTGCAGCTGGCTTTCGCCGCATTGCAGCTGCCGGATCGGCGGGCTAACTGTTGATTGGGTGTTTACTGTSTCTGGCGCGCCATCTCGCCGCGCTTCGCCGCTACACGTAGTGGCTACATCCTGAATCAGTTGCAGCTGCTGTACGCACAGTACCTTGCTGAGCTGGTGGTGCTCTTTCTATAAAGAACGTGGAAACTGTGCTCTGCATGGGCGGCTTTCCATTTGGCAGCGCAAGTAGAGGTTTGACTCGGGGGAGAGGCTGATGTTGCAGTCGGGTGGGGTGGTGACAGGAAGGGGCTTGTTGCTGCGAGTTTGGGAGGACATAAGGGGACCAACAGCTAGCGGGCAGACCACAGTTGACTAAGCAGGCTGTATATGTGGCCATCATTGCGGGGCCCTCAGGCGAATCAAGGAACCAAGGCCCTCTCTTGCGAGTCTGAGCGCACCTCCCTTGTATCTGAGAGTCTGAACATTCTCTCTTTCTGCCCTTCTTACTCTAAGTCTAGTCTAATGGTGCTGAGAGGAAGGCGGCAGGCGGGATTGCAAAATGTAATCCGCGCCAAGGCCTCTGTGGGAGGTTCGCCCCACCGATTGCAGGAGCTCTGTCGGAGCCTAGGCGAGGCTCTGGAGGCAGGGAATTGAGAGGTAACCATCCCTTTCCCTCTATGTACCCTGACATAACCCCTACTTGTACGTCTTGCTATGTTTGACTGAGTGTACTGCATGCACCCCTACTTTGACTTTGGTTTGACTGACATGACACAACTCAAATTAAGTAAAGGAGTGTGTACGCCATCTCAATTTCGGTTTTTGTTGATTGTTTGAAGGCAGATTGTGAACACAAGGGGTTGCATCTGGGGGAATGGTGGGTGAAAGGTGGTTTTGCCTAAGCGTGAATGGGTCCTATGGGGTCAGACCTGTTCCATAAGATTGGACGGCCTGACCGCTGTGTTTTATTTTTGAATTGCATGGAGAGTCAGACCAGTTCCATAAGATTCGACGGTCTTATTGCTCTGAATTGTGAGGGTTTGACTGTGGCTGACCTTTTAGGGGCCAAACCTGTACCATAAGATTGGAGGGTTTGGTTGCCATGTTTGATTGGGGTTTGTTTTGTTCCTTTTGTTTCTGATCGAGGAGGTCTGAGCAGGTCCATAAGATTGGACGGCTCAGCCCCCTCTTGTTTTATTCTGAGGGGATAATCCTTGCTGAGGGCAGGGCATGTCCATAAGATTGGAGGACCTTGGACTCATGCTGTACAGAGGTGGGTCAGAGAGAAACGAACCTGGCAGAGGACCAGACCAGTTCCATAAGATTGGACGGTCTGGCCCAATGCCTCGCACATGCTGGACCCCAAAAGACTAAATTTTGGCTATATTTTATACTATCCTATTTATGAACAGGCTAGCCAGGCATGGGTTCCATAAGATTGGACGGTCTGGCTATAGCTTATCATGAAATGAAGAGAGTATAACTAAGAGTATAATTGAAGGTAACCCTGGGCAGGTTGGGCCTTGTTCTAAGATGAACGGCTCAGCCCTATGAATACCAAGCTAAGAGAGGTATATATAAGTTGGATATTAAACAGTTCTGGGCGACTAAGCCTTGTTCTAAGATGAACGGCCTAGTCGTATGTCCAAAAAGAAGAGAGAAGTAGTTGTGCAACCTGTTCGTGTATACTCAATGGCTGAGTCAGGCAAGTTCCATAAGATTGGACGACTTGACTTTATGCCCTATGTAAGCTGGGTATAAGGGGATAAAGCATTGAAAGGTTACGAACTATTGTTTGCGAGGATTGACTTGGGGTGGCGAGAGTACTAACCTTTGTGGTTTGGCCTGCATGAGGCTGAGTGAGGCTACTACTTGGTTTGAGCGTCAGGTTGACAGTTAGTTGCTTTAGAGGCTCGCCTTGTGCTAGAGCGATAGGAGTTAGGTCAATTTTTGCATTTTCAGAGCTAAGTTTTTTTTACTTAGATCGATTCTCGCATTTTCTGGGATCTTTTGTTATACTTGGCTTTGTATAAATTTTGGTAAGCCACTTTCTCTACGGGAAGCGCTGCCGAAATTTCTACAAATCCGGAGAGTTAGTCAATTCTTGACTTTTCAAAGTTCAACCTGTCTAAAGTTCGTGTATGGCTTAGTAAAAATCTAGAAAAGTCTCCTTTTCTAAAGGGAGTGCTGCCCAAATTTTTGCTTATTCAGGGAGTTAGACAAAATTGGACTTTGGAAAGTCAAAGACTATCTCTGCTCTCATATTCGGGCTGATATAAATTCTGAAAAGACACTTTTCCGACGGGAAGCGTTGCCGAAATTTTCTTGATTTAGAGGAGTTAGATTATATTCTGACCGATGGCGATTCTGGCGATCCACCCTGAATAGGGGAGATCCTGCCGTTAGTCTACCTTTGCTTGGGCACTAGCTTAGGGGTAGATTTTGATTTAGTTGGTAGGTAACTTGGGTGAGAATGTGCTATGGAGGGTCATCCCCCGTATGCTGATGATTTAGCTTGGGCATTGACCTGTCTTATGGTACAGGCCTTTCTTGGACATTCGATTCAGGACTTGGGCTAGTTCAGCTTGATCCTACGAGGATCATCATCTGTTATCACTGACAACAGGTCGGTTGCCGATTCGTCGGCTCACGACTCAATTCCTACTCGCCCCCCATACTCAACCTAAAAGGCTTTAGCCTTGGTGATCTTTTGTTTGTTAAGGGTTTCACCCGAACTTTATTGAATGGCCATTTAACAAAGGTACTGAGTATTTATATGAGGATGGTTGGCTAGAGGTTAGGGTTTGCATGGCTAAAGCGAGGGGTATGAGTATAAGAACTGGTTGGAGTTGACTCCGCGTAGTGCGTGGACTCTTGTCTGACTTTTGATGTGATTGCAGGTATGTTCAAAGACTTGAGGTTTGGTTGGGCTGCCTTGCGGTCGCATATATATGTATGGCTAGGAGGAGACGCACTATGACTGTGAGAAGTGATCGTTACATAATTATTCCCCTTGTGCATATGTGTGTGTCAGTGCATGTGTACCTACGTGTGGAACTAGCATGGCCTGAAGTGCCCGCGTACTAAGGGTCAGTCGAAGGTTGAGGTAAATAGAAGGGAGGGGATACCCCTCGCCAACTCTCGTTTATTTTCCTTGTTGCGATTTATCTTGGTGGAACGATAAAGTTCCGGGCGGAAGGGTCAGCGTGTCGCTGGTGATGCACCAGACAACTCACCACCGCTCCAGACTCCCTCCTGCCCTACGGGCCGTCTTGCCCTGCACCCGTTGGGACACCTCAAGGTGCAGAAGACGGAAAGGCCCTCAGGCCGGTTTTGCGCGCGCTAAAGAGTTACCCCCATTGGCTCGCGCTTCAGCCAATGCCTGAGCGTCGAAAGGGGACCCCTTGGCTCAGAGTAGGCCATTTGGGTGTGGGCACTAYACAATGCGCCGTCATCGCGGCTACTCGCGTAGAGCTGCATAGCGAGATAGTATGTGTAAGTCCAGCGCCCTCGCGATCTTATACTAAGTTCGCGCGCGACACTCGTCGCATCAAGCACTAAAAGAGTTATGGGTCAGGCGGCGAGATCACGAGCGCGACACGGTCAGTAAACTTGGGGTCCTGGTAACGTGAAACGGCATGTTGGCGGAGGACTAGCCCCGGTCAGCCTTTGGGAGTCCATGTACGGGCCTCATTATCCCGGACGCCGGGTAGCCTATGGGTAGGATATCGGACCTCCTCCGCGCGCGCGTCGTTTGGGCTTATCCACCCCCTTTCCATTTTAGAGGGCCATCAGCTAATGGGGGTTGGAGTGAGTCTCCTTTTTGCGTTTTCATACTTGGACGTTATAGTCCGTGGCGGCCGTCAAAGTTAAACCCCTTGATGTTCGACCGCCACTACAGCTTAAAGCTGTCTACTCAACCCCTATGCACAGGGTGCAGAAGAGGGTGTGGTCTCCAACCTCGCACGACGGTTGTCGTGCGTCGAGAGATTAACCCTCAAGGCGTGTGTCAGCCGATACTTGAGTGTCGAATGCGACCCTTGAAATTAACGAGGACCGCATGATTATGGACCCGACATAGTATGCCATCATTGCGACTGCTTGCGTACGTTTGCATTGCGAGTCGATATGAGTTAGCCCTGCGTCCGCGCGGTTTTATACTAAGTCTTGCGCGCGACGAATATCCGATTCCCACATTGGAAAGTTATGGGTTGGCTACCGAGGGACTAGGAACGTTGTCGCGTTGTTTGTGTTGTATCGTTTGTGCAATGTGTGTGTGTGCGTATGTTTTGTTTTTGTGTTCGTAGAGTGGTGTGCGCGTGGTGTGTGGGATGCGTCCTAGTCGACCGACGTCGAGCCACGCTTGGGACTTCAGCCCCCCAAGATGTCGGCCCGCGTGCGGGTCCGATATGCATATTACCGCGCGTACCCCCTATGCTACAACGAACGAGAAACGCCCTCGGCTGGTCCACCTCTGCGATTGCAACCACGTAGCTTTCGTACTGTGGATTGGTAGCTCGGCGGGGATACGCCCACCGAAGGGAGGTGACAACTCCCGTAAGGTGGAGGTAAGTTGTGCCTCGCRKRKGMCMACTCCCGTAAGGTGGAGGTAAGTTGTGCCTCGCGTAGGCCCTATCCTGTCGTAGGGKCTCGCGAGAGGTATGGCTRGCGCACTCGGYCGGAGCGGCCTAAGGAAGCTCCATTTGTGTGTTCGCGACGAGGTTGGTCCAACTCCTGCGTGACGCGGCCGAGAGGGTCCCGCGCTGCCATGTGCGGTGTCGGACCGATGCGCCCGACAATGCCAAAAGAGCAGGCGCAAGTATAGCAGGCACGCAACTACAATCCACTTGTGGGTAGCCGTTAGGGGCCCAAGAGGGTGGTGGGCTCAGCTGGAGCACAGCAGGGCAGGGTGGGACTGTAGTGGATTGGCAACGAGACCAGCTGGCCATACTGGTTGGTGAACGGGGTGTAGCCGGTGAAAGAGTAATCACACCGGGCCATCGGTAGTTGTATTTTATGGCCCTTCCCTACTGGGCGGTGGATAGCTGATCGGCCCGCTGCGAAACCTTCCACCGCCGAGCGCTGACGGGAGACAGCGCTAGTCGGAATAGAGAGCGGGGAAAAGTGGAGCACCGGGGAGCGCAAAGGGAGATAGGCAGCGGGGGAGACTGACAACATTGAYAGGGGAGAATAGACGAGCGGTAGAGGGAGKATGTGTCAAGGCACGGGCAGGAAGCGACGGGCTGTGAGGGAGAGCAGGCTGGATGAACYTGTACGGGGACCGCGCTGGATGCATGGGAAACAAAGTCGAAGATGGCGGAACGAAAGGCCTGGGCGTAGTAGGAAGGAGGAAGATCGTGTGATACCTCACGGATTGAGGCGGGTAGAGGATCGACATTGGGGGTTTTGAGGGTAGGTGGGTCCGAATCYRCAGTCGGAACAGAGCGAAAGWTAGTGGAGTTAGAGCTAGTAGGAAGAAGRAGTGTGCGGTAATGCTACGAAGACGGATATGGTGGGGATAGAGAATCGAGATACCACTCGATTCTTGATGGAATCGAGCGGAGTAAGAGGTGAGACTGGGGTTTTGAGACGCTGCGGATTGAATGACGTGGTTAGATTTTTGATTTGAGCAAYGTTTTTGGCGGTACGAGATGCAGGGGYTGCGCAAAGAAGAATACGTAATAGAGGGGAAATGAACCTACCTTTTTTCGTGCRGGAGATTCATTCCRATTTTTTCTTTTGCTCATTCGATCGACGCGCGTGGAAGGGGCGAGCGAAAGAGGATACGTACCTGASAGRGGGGCGGCCAACTTACCTCGTAGCAAGAGAGGAAYGACGATGTAGGGTGAATCARGAAAATGGGCCCGAGCTGAAGTGCACCGAGTCGGGTCTGGACGGAAGGTTCAACTGCGAGTTGGAGGGTGCGTGTCCCAGTGATCTAGCGAAAGTGACAACGGGAGAAGTGTAAGGAAAGACGACCCTGGAGACTTACCTGTTGCCCGATGCAACACTCATTTCGTCAATAGAAGTAGCTTCTCTTTATACCTTTGTGCACATGGCCGGACAGACTTGYTTCAACTTTGGTCACCCMACCGTTCGGCACAGTGAGGAGAGGCGAGCCGCTGGGGTTGAAGACTCACCTGCTGGTTGGTGAGCCKGTCATCTGGGTGATCGAGGCGACAAGGGGGCCAACCGCCAGTGTGCCGACTTGGCTATTGGCCAGCACACCACTCATCTCATCGTCTGCGGACCTTGCTGACCCGCCTAGTAACCGAGTCAATGTGACCACGAGACATGAGGCAGAGGTTGGAGGCAAGTCCGCTGGTTGACTCACTGTGCACTAATCGTACGAAGGAGCGACGAGCGAGCAGAGGGAGGAGCCCCAATTATTTTGGCCAGCGTACGGTTCAACATGTTGAGCTAAGTAGCTAGAGTAAAGTCGGCCACGAGATTATATACTTACCTGTTGGCTGGTGCTCAACTCACACTGATTGCGCGAAGTGGCTGAAATAAAACAAGGGTGCTTGGGAATCTGCTTGCTGACTGATACGCTGCCATCCTCTTGTCCAAAATGGTGTGAATCCAACTATGAGGCTATTTGGTGACCAATGAGCCACCCAGTCCCTCGAGCAGAGTGGATGAGTCTTTCGGAAGGGGGTGATAGGATTGTATAAGGAGGCTGCTGGCGCAGCTTCGAGGAATGATCGAGAAGGGGGTTATCATTGCGATTTGASAGTTCGTCAGGAGGGTCTGTTTCAACAGTTTGACTCYGGGATGACAAARCTGTTACGTTTTGGCCRCCATTGCGGGGCCTTCAGGTGACGGAAGATTGGAAGGCCCTCTCCCGCGAGTCTGAGTGCAACCCCCTTGGATCTGAGAGACTTAATGAATCTATTTATKCCCTACTTACTCTAAGTCTGGTCTATTGGTTCTGAGAGGAARGTGGCAGGCGGGATTGCAACCCGTAATCCGTGCCAAGGCCTCTCTGGGAGGTTCGCCCCACCGATTGTGGGAGCTCTGGCAGACTTAATATGAGTTTTGAAAGSAGGGAACCGAGTGGGAATTTTCKGATTCCCTCTATAAACCCAGTTATAACCCCTGTCTCAGACTATCTGTACATCTTTCTATGCGTTGCCTGAGTATATTGCATGCACCCTATATTTGACTTTGGGTTTGACTTTCAGGACATAGCCCAGACTAGGTAAAGGAAGGAGTGCACAACCTCAAGTTTCAGTTTTATTGGTTGTCTGAAAGCAGATCGTAAGAAAAGGTTGCATCAGGGGGAAGATTGGGAGGGAGGCAGTTTTGCTTGAACTTGAAAGGGTCTTAGAGGGTCAGGCATTGTTTCTAAGACGAATGGCCTGACTGCTATGTTTTGTTATGTTTTCTGAAGGGTCAAACATTGTTTCTAAGACGAATGGCTTGGTCGATGTGTTTCTTGAGTTGTTTTCTCTACAACCAGACATTGTTTCTAAGACGAATGACCTGATTGTTGTTTTCTTTTGAGATATTTACTGTGAAAACTTTAAGGACCAGACATTGTTTCCAAGACGAATGGTCTGACCGCTGTTTACTTTTTGATTGGTTTCTGAGCAGTCTCTGGGTCTTGACCCACAGTACTCTGTTTTTTTTCAGTGCTGAGAAAAGAGAGTTGAACATCGTTTCTAAGACATATGGTTCAACTTTTTTTGTTGTTTTATTCTGAGGGAGGTTCAAGCCAAAGACTGAACATTATTTCTAAGACAAATGGTTTAAGTCTGAGGCCACATGATTTTAACATGAACAAGGGAATAAGACTCTGTATATTTCTATATCTATATGCTTATAATGAACAAGGGAATAAGACTCTCTGTATTTCTATATCTATATGCTTATAAAAACAAGGCTAACTATACATTGTTTCTAAGACGAATGGTCTGAYTATAGCCTCATCACAAATTAAGAGAGTATAATTAAAGAGCTATAGTTGAMGGTAACCTGGGCCGGCTGAGCATTGTTTCTAAGTTGAATGGCTCAATCCTACGCCCACTTTTGAACATTAAACTCAGAAAGATATATATAACTTGGATACTAAACAGATCAGGGCGGCTAAGCATTGTTTCTAAGACGAATGACTTAGTCATATGCCCAATGAAGAGAGAAGTAGTTGTGCAACCTGTTCGTGTATAACTAAAGCAAATAGTTGGCATTGTTTCTAAGATGAACGACCTAATTCGATGCCCTATGTAAGTTGGGTATAAAGAGATAAATCATTGAAAAACTATGAACTAGTGCTTGCCAAAATTGACTTGGGTTGGTGAAAATACTTACCTTTGTGGTTTGGCCTGCATGTGATTGAGTGCGACTACTACTTAGCCTGAGTTTCAGTTTGATAGGTAGTTGCTTTAGCTGCTTGCCACGTATTAGAGCTATAGGAGTCAGTTTCAATTTTTGCATTTTCTGGGATCATTTATTATACTTGGGCTTGTATAAGTCTTGGTAAGTCACTTTCTTTACGGGAAGCGCTGCCGAAATTTCTGCAAATCCAAGGAGTTAGTCAAAATTTGACCTTTCAAAGTTCAACTTGTCTACATTTTATAAATGACTTAGTAAAAATCGTGAAAGTCTCCTTTTCTAAAGAGGATCCTGCCCAAATTTTTGCTAATTTAAGGAGTTGGACAAAAAATGACTTTGGAAAGTTGAAAATTATTTCTATTTTCATATCCGGGCTGATATAAATTATGGAAAAACACTTTTCCAACGGGAAGCACTGCTTTAATTTTCTTAGTTTAAAGGAGACCGACTATATTTTAACAGGTGGCGATTCTGATAATCCACCCTGTATGGGGGTGATTCTGCCATGGGTCTACCTTTCTTTAGGCACTTGCTTAGAGGTAGGCTTAGGCTTAGGTACGTAGAACGAATTTTGGTGAGATCGTGGTGTGAAGATTATTCTTCATCGATTTATAGTTTTGGTTTGGGGAATGAACTGTCTTGTGTTACAGGTCCTCTTTATCGTTTCGATTCAAGATTTGGACTAGATTCACCTTGATCCTGCGAGGATCACCTTCTGTTATCACTGATAACAGGTCGGTTGCCGATTCGTCAGTTTACGACTCAACTTCAAACCACTCTTGTCACTCTACCTAAAGGCTTTAGCCTTGTGCTTTGAACTGTTTTTGTTGAATTTTCACCCGGGCTTTATTGAATGACCATTTAACGAAGGTGCGGAGTGCTTTATTTTGAGAGTTGCACAAAGAGAGAGGCTTGTATGACTAAAGCAAGGGGKGTGAGCGCGGTGAATGCTTGAAGTTGACTCCGTGTAGTGTATGGACTTTYTGGTTGAATCTTTGATGTGATTGCAGGTATRTTTGTGGTTCGGACWCTGGATGTGACTGCCTGTGATTACATACATRTATGGMTGARAGGAGTCTCACTGTGACTGTGAGAAGTGATCGTCCTATATAAATAACCCTTATATATATTTATATGTGCCTTGGATATTCGCGCGACTTACTGTGATCGTGCGCAAGGGTTAACCAGATTATGTCTTGAAAGAAAAGTGAGACTTCYTTTTTATCTTTGYTTTTTAGAGTTYTTTTTATGGTTGGATGTTGGAGTCCRTGGCAACCGTGAAGGTCAAACCCCTTGACGTCTTTCCAGGCCCTGGATGATGAAGCCGGTCTCCAGGGCGATAAGAGACGACTGACACCATAAGTATGAGCCTGTGTACCACCCACTCTCCACGGGGTGCAGAAGAGGGTGTGGTCTTCAACCGCACTTGGCGGTTGTCTAGCGTTGAGAGATCATTCCCTCAAGGCGCGTGTCAGCCGACACTTGAGTGTCGAACACGGTCCTCGAGGTGTGGSGGTGTGCAAGTGAAAGGTTTGTCTTCTTGTAAAGAGAGATATGTCCATGCTCATGAGGCGGGAAAAGAATGGGAAGGGGGTTGTTGGCTATTATGTGGTTATGGTGGCGAGGAAGTTTGACAGGACGTGTGGTGTGTGGGAGAGAAAGTGAGTTCTTTTGTCCGCAGTAGAGGCAAAAGTTATTTTGGGGGGGGTCCTGACGAGGTACAGTTTTGTAATGGTATATTGGTTCGGATTGCCTGCGTATTTATTTTGGGGAAAGAAAATATGTACTGGAGGGGGATGGTGAGTGGTGGGAGGGAGAGGAAGCGAGTTCTTTTGTCTGTAGTGGGGTCAGGTGATGTTTCAGCGTGATGCACCTTTGTCATGTTATGCTGGTTCAGATTGCTCGTATAAAAGAGKTGTGGGAAGATGTGATGGGTAGGYGTGTATGCTTTCGTCTTTTAGTGGATTTTTTTTTGTCCGAGGATGCGGCTAGGATGGTTCAGTATTTCGTGTGGAGGTCACGGTCTAGGAAGTGACTGCGGATGGTTTGTCATGTCGTCAKGTGCAGGGATCGGTGTCGTTTCGCTTTGTCGTTTTTGCTTTGTCGTTTTGCTTTGTTTTTTCGTAGSGCATGCGAAAAGAGCGTGGGTGGTTTTGTTTTTTATTTTGGGGATAAAGGAGAAGGAACGTAGGAAGGGGATATGATGCTGGGGTTTTAATTTTTTGGGRGGGTGGAGGGGAGGTGACTGGGGTTGAKCCTGTTGTTTTTACTRRGTTACTTAAAGTTTTCGAGTGGGGTTGTAGGTAGTTTGGTTCTGKTTATTTTTGAGGAGGTATGGTGGCAGGTTAGATAGGTATGATTTGTTGGTWGGTTTTTATTGGGTTTGTTAGAGGTTTGGTGCAGGATCTATGGTTTTTAGAGGTTCGGGGTTAGTGTTGGCTGAGCGTATGTGGTGCATTCTTCCTTTTGTTAAGTACAAGTGGGGCCCGCCACAGCCACACTGCGACCGAGGAGAAGGACGAACAGGGGGGCGGGGCTGTTGTTGTGACACTGCTTGGGCATGTCGTGTTGAATTGGCTTGAGAACATGGAAATATACACTGTCACTTTTTTGTTTTGTTTTGTTTTGTGTCGTCATATTCGCTATACAGTGTATAGTCACTGTATACACTAAAAAAAAAAAACATGATTGTGGCAGACTGTTTAGCTGGACTGATCAGGAGGTTGTGTGTGTGTGAGAGAGAAAGAGAGGAGTCTCTCTCTCTCTCTCCCTCTCTCTCTCTCTCTGTCTTTCTCTCTCTCTCTCTCTCTCTCTCTCTCTCTCTCTCTCTCTCCCTCTCTCTCTCTCTCTCACTCTCTCTCTTGCTCGATCGCGTGATCCGATCTCGTCAGTTGACGCCCAAAGGCCACGGAACGAGAGAGAGACAAGGTAGAGGGAAAGGACGTGTGTGAGAGCGCGGTGGCCAGAGGTGAACAGAGAGGGTGACTAACAAGCGCGAGACGTTACGTGGACAGTTTGTATGTGGCAAGACCGTTAGAGCAAGAAGACCGTTGGCAAGAGGTGTGAGGAGGTGTGAGCGGTACGCTAGACACATGGGTTGGAATTTGATAGAGAGGGATATGAGCAGTCGACGAGAGAGAGAGAGAGAGGTAGTTAAGAGACCATCGACGGTTGTCAGACAGAAGGGGAAGCAAGTGGGCTCTCAGTGCAGAATAGTGCATGAGGTCGTGATTGGTGTATTCTGTTTGCACGTGGCACGTTCGCGCGAGAGGTAAAAAGCACAAGCGCGACTTGCGAGTGATGGGGTGGACAACGCTCAATTTTCTTGTTTGTGCTCGTGCGAAAGGGAACGAGGCGGGTTTGCGGAGCGTGACTGATGTCAACCTTTTCCGTACAAGCCTGCACGACATTTTGTTTAGGCCTCGAAAGACTGAGGGGTAGAACAGACGCGACAGCTAGGGGAGACAAGTGAAAGAGACTGAGCCTAAGGCAGTCTGCTTGCTACTCATGATCAGACGGGGCGTACTTCTGCGGGGAGAGTAATGACGGACCAACGAGAGGGAGGTGCATCTCGCTTCTTGGAGAATGGGGTTTCCTCGCTGACAGTTGTCTGTCTCGCTCCCCTCATGTGACTTTCAGCCTGCGAAGAAGATGACAATCAAGGATCATCAATGCTTTTCTTCAATGATCATCTTGGCTGAGTCCTCAGATAAGACAACGGTTATTGCAAAATGATCCCTTATTTCTCTTGCAAAGTTTAGTGTCCCTCTCAGCTCGCTTAATTAGTAAGAATGACAGTTATTGGCTAACTACGCAGCGTTGTGACAGTGAGTCAGGTCCTCGGTGGACTGTATAAGCGTATAAATAATGGAGGACCAGCACATTTAGGGCTAGTTTAAAAGTTTTAGTGACACATAAGTTGAATATACAGGGGTTGATATGATCGTACGCTAGCCATTCGAAAATACCACTTGCATTGAGCCGCTTATCTGATCATTTTGCAGAAATAAAGAGGCATGTAATTTTCATGTTCATGCGTCCATACCCTTCTGTGGACAGACAGAGGCTGCCAATTCGACTTGGAACTATGATGTCGTCACATTGCGTGACTGTACAGTTCTGATTACTTGAGTGATTGCACAACGTGACCATAGTGTCTAACTGCTCGGCGTCATTGCATTGTGTGACCGCACAGTGCTGATCGCGCCGTGTTACAACGTCATACGACTACTTTATGCATGACTGCATAAGTGAACGTCTACTCGGGTTACGCGAAATTGTCCGCTTGAATGCTCATTTGCAGTCGTATGCCTTCGCGCGTGACATGAGGGGGATTGGGTACTTGACCGTATAAACCTGCATGTGACCGTGTGAGTAGAAGAATGCATGCTCGAGTGTTCCTTTTTCTTGGTAGGTTCGGTGAGGGAAAATTTGATATCTGTCGAATGTACCAGCTTGCTTTTCACTCCCAGAGTACTTTGCATGTCAAATGTAGTACGGAGGCTACCGCCTTTTGATTTCTGTCTATAACTTAATGTCGGATGTATGGGGAAGAGAAAAGCAATGTTGAGAAGGATTTCTTATGTCCTCGCTAAGTACCTACTTGACGATGACTAAGGTACCCGGACCTGTTCGAGCTGGAGTAACCTTCAACTCGAAAGTCTGTGGAGTCTTAAATTCGTTCTTGCTAAAGCTCCTCCTACGCCTCCCCATTTACTGTTCTTGGAGGTTGTTGTTCTAGATAGCCATCTACGTAAGTTGAGAACGGTCTGGCTATCAGGATAATTCTCTCTGAAACACTGTTTTGTCAATTCTTATGAAAGCTGAATAGGATTTAGCCACGCGCCTGGCGTTAGTTTCCAGATGGGGAGAGTTGGTCTTTGAGTTTTAGCAATTCCGAACTCCTAACTGGAGTGTCTCGCTGGATCTGACCCGTTTGCGTAGTACGAGCAGGTCGTGCTTAAGATCGAGCTCTTAACCCGAAAGACCTGGTTGATACTAAGCGGTGTGTGGGGATTGAGTTGACTGCTTAACTGCTCGGGACCACGAGGTTAGACATGTGAACCTCGAGAGAGAGCCTTGTTTGCACATGACTGAGGGTCAGCGYTGTGGTCAGGAAAAAAGAGGTGAGTGTGCTTTGTGTGAAGCTCTTGTAGCCCACCCCCTTCTCTGTTTCTCGTAGGCTCGGGTTAAGGGTACTAGTGAGCAGGACAATCACGGAGARCGCAGACCKGGAGTGAGTGATGCACTTCTCTCCGCCAGGACAAAAGAAAGGGGGGRGTAGTTGAAAGAATCTTGTGTATTCATTGGGTGCTTGGATGAYAGTCAGATGACGGGGGCGGCATGATATTCTAAGACGGGATTTTCCTGAATTCTAGCAGAGAGATGTCGTCGACGCTCGTGAAAATGTTGTCCTCGTCGAGGTCTTTAGCTTTCCAGATCTTTTACAGATGCAAAAATTRWTAATACCTCGGTAAACCATAATTGGGTCGGCARGCAACCCGAAATCAGTCTCARATATTACTTAAGCAAGATTCAGGTACTACTCAAACAGGATTCGGACTTTACCTTCACGAAGTTCAGTCAATTTTCAGAATACACTCGGACAGCGTTCCGTGGTACTCAGAGCTCAGAGACGGCATCTTAATGAATGCACAAAACTCAGATAGTATTTGGAAGTTTTCTAGGGCTTCGACTGGCAAGCTGTGTAGAAGTCAGAGCTTGGGACAATATACTATCCCCTTCAAGTTGCTATTTAACTACTGCTTAATTGCTTTATCATCGCCGAATCAGTGGAAAAACCTTCTCAGAACAAATACTCAAGTGACTGTCCTGAAAACARCAATMAACARAGAACAATAGTARACAAAKTTTACTCGGYCAGTGWTAATCATTCRCCGCTYAAGACATCRKTGTTCTTCTGATCAGTGATTAGTTACCCGGAACTCAGGGGCTCACCGTCTTGGGACGTCAGTGTGATTAGGGAGACATGAGGGACAACGAGATTCTAATAGTGAAGAGCGCACTGATCAGGGAAAAGAAAGAGGGATGGGAAGAAGAAGCATGTAAAGACATGGAAAAACACAGAATAACTCAGAGAGAGTTTGCTGTTGGAGCAGTGGGGGAAAGAAAGTACGTTGAATATGTAATCTATTTCTTTGGGCTTGACGGTCAGCTTCACAGTACTGGCTCTTCACTAGAGACGGTGGAGCAAGCCAGGGGAAAGCTCGGGTAGCTGCAGAATGTGCCCCAGTTTTCCTATCGGAGATCCTTTTTTTCGAATATCGCTCAGTACCTCGTGTTCAGTTTAGTGGAATTTCAGTTCAGCCTGTAACTGGGCAGTCATTACCCTGATGAGTAAATAACAAACAATCAATTTTCAGCTCTGCGATTAACCAACTCTCAGAAATTTATTTTCAAACAATTTTATTTTATTTTATCAGTGTTCAACCAGTTACTCAGCAGACCAGAAAACAGACTCAGCAAACCGGAAGACAAATTTAGATAACCGGGGATCCCGACTCAGAGAAACTAGCATTCCAAATTCAGCAACAAAAGGCCTCTGCACCTAACGCTGCGAGTACTGATTAACATTCAATTGCGTTATCGGCTTGCAGTGCCCAGTGCTGTTAGTCGTAGCCTGACGACACGCAATCGGTTCTCTTGATTGGTTGTCAGGTCGACATTCAGGAACGACATCCAGAAAAGACTTTCAGAAAACGACATTCAGAAAATGACTCCTGGAAGAATGTCCAGAACTGCACTAAGAACAGCAATCAGTCAATTTCGGAAAACAAGCAATCAGTTTTTCTGATCCGCAGTTGGTCAATTTTCTGAACTGCATTTGAACTGTTTTCTGATCAGCAGCTACTAAGTTTTCTGGTCTACAGTTAACCAACAGTCAGTCAGCATAAACGGTTCGCATTCAAATCGGTAAACAATTAGCAACCAGGCCAGCGATCGGGTCAGTGATCAGACCAGCAAACAGACTAGTGGCCAAGCAGACATTCAAACGGCAATCGCTTTACACCCGATCATCATTCCAATCAGCACTCGGGAAAAATATTTAGATCAGTAATCAGATCAACGATCACAAGATCAACACTCGGATCAACAATCGTTCAGCCCCCTAATCAGCATCAAGATGCGGCACTCAGAGAACAACAGCTAGTTATCACCGACATGTTTTCAGCAGAATCAACCCAATGACCTTTTGTACCCGGATCATTCAAAAGTCACCCGTCTCAAGTTGGGAGAACTGATGTAGTGAGAATGCAGTGAGGATATGGAAGGCAACAACACGATTAGAGTCTCCTACTCGCTGTATCAGAGTACTGCAGAGACCTGGAGGGAGAGTGCAGTTGATGAGTACAATCAGTAGACTATTATGATGATGGAACATGCACTGACCCTTGTGAGAAGTCATACAAAAATAGAGTACACATATTACCTGCACGATAAAAACGGCAGACTATGTGCCACCATAACTTCTGTGGGTACTATTGAGGAAGCAAGGAGGACTGTTGACAGCCATCAGTGAGCGTTTAGCCTCCGAATATTTGTTGCTCACTTTATCCGGACATTCACCAATCATTTAATCAGCAATCAATCATCAACAATCAGTTATTAGCGATCAGTTTCTAGCAATCAGTTTTCAACAATATGTTTCCTGCAATCAGTTTGATAACCAGTTCGCAGGGACCATCAGATCAGCTTGTACTGGCAAGGGTACTCATGAGCACAGTTCAGTCTACACCTGTCAGTGAGTCGGTGCTGGCCAACCTCAATCGGATCTCATGCAAAGAGGCATTTCGTTATMAGTATGTTAGTGCCATTGGTTTCAGACAGGGAGATCTGTCAATCTTCGTTGTCCWTACCAGTTTTSYTGATGGCACTATTCAYGATCTGAGGCCTTATCTGAAGAAGGGCAAGGAGGCTCATGAACTTTTTGATCCAGTCTGGGTCTCAGCCACCGAATATCTTGAGCGGAGAGAGAGGGAGCTCGATGAGAGTGGTACTACGTTGATCCGTAGCTTCGGGCCGAGGCTTTATACTGACTATCCTATGCCTCCAGTTCTTTCTCTTCTCAGTGATGGCACGAGTTGGCTGAATGTGATTGGTTTGGCAAAGAGATACATCTCTCCGGCGATGATCGACATTGAGGCATTGACTGAGCCCACGGAGTATCCCTACCTCAGACGAGAAATCTTTTCGGTGGACAGACTGCCTACTTTATGGGAGGAGTTTTGATCCATGGTTAACTACCGTGTCATGTGCCTCGGATGGTCATGCTCAGAGCTTGCTGGCTACAAGTGACATTTTGTTACGAAGCCTCAGTCTCAGATTGTACGTGGGCGTGGGTCACGACACCAGAGAAGATCAGTGAAAAGAGACATTGAGAGAGAGACTGACCAGAGGGATGAGTGAGGACTCTTGAGAGGTGCTGACCACGCTCGTTTATGTGTACTTTCTGAGATTATTATGAGTTCTNTTGAGAGAGAGACTGACCAGAGGGATGAGTGAGGACTCTTGAGAGGTGCTGACCACGCTCGTTTATGTGTACTTTCTGAGATTATTATGAGTTCTAATTCTTCCCTCATTCAATTGCCCCTGTCTTTGCTCAAGTCAGTCAGTCTTATTTTCTGCATTATTCTTGCTTGATGATTGTCATCGTGGATGTTTTGTCATAGTTCTCAAAATCAAATTGACATAATTGATGCCAGCGTAGCACCTCATAATTTTATGATTATTATTTGCATAATTCTCTGTTGTTCCGAATAAAAATAAAAGATTCCTAAGATTGGGGATCGGCGAAGACCGCAATTGAAGGGTCTCGCTCGAAGCCGGATGCACACAACAGGAAGGGATTTACATTATTTAATTTATTTTATTTATTGCAATCACATTCAGAATCCTGCGTGACAGCCTGTTGGCTTTCTGGTCGCCCAAAGAGGCCCGACTGGAAAAAGTGCGACAAAAATGGCGCCAATGCCGGGGACATGAAAAGATTTTCGTGTCCGGAGCGAACCTGGGTCATCATCATCTTTGAGCTTTGATTAGGACCTGAGAACTGTTGACGTTTCTGTGAGCTTCATGTTCGATTTTATTATTCTCATCTAAGTCCCGATTTTCTTGAGAATCACGATTGCTAACTGTGATTTATTTGTTCCTTGTGTGAGGTACCAAACTGGATCGGGAAAGGAGATTGATACTATTGACTGGAGAGAATCGAATTTGATATCAGGTATGTCCAATTATCGCTCAACACACTGAAAGGAATCGAAAGGAAGAGAGTAAGACGAATCAAGACAAACGCTGGTCGACGATGTTCTGAAAGATTTGTCTAAATTTGCTACAAGAGAAACATTTCCTTACAAGTATGAGGCTTATTGGGGCTATCATTCTTGTGGCTCAACCATCTGCGTAGTAATGACTCATTTTTTGGAGGGAGATATCTACGATATCCGCCCATATGTTAAGGAAGGAGGCAACAATGATGGTGAAAATTTTAATTGGTTATGGGAGATCGTGATCCAACTTATCTATGATGAAAAGGAAGACTTGATCCAGCAAAAGAAGAAAGTGGAATGGGGTATAATGCCAGTAACATACAAGACTGTTCCAATCCCTCCTATACCTGACAGCTATTGTGATGGGACTAACTGGCTGCCGATAATCAACATGGTATTGACAAGGGAGAAAAGAAGCGGTGGTCATGAGAGCTGAAGAGATTTCAGCAGAAGTAATCAGACAAAGAAGGTCAAATTTGGGCAGAGGTTCGGGTCCAAGTCAAGAGAAGGTTGAATGTCTCCTAAGGT